>JAYMSP010003609.1:0-19136 GCA_036897095.1 Plantago elongata
CCTCCAGTGAGCGACAAGTGGCAACAACCCATTGGCTGCCGCCACTCCACGCCCGCGCGCCATGACGCGGCGTCCCTCGCCGCGTCGCGCGATAACGCGCGTGACGACGCGTCGTCCCGCCCGCTTTGTGCGTGCAACGGCGCGAGGGCGCATGGGGTGCGTTGGAGCCGGTCTTAGTAACTGGAACAGAGTCTAAGGGGCTGATTGGCCAGGCATTTAAATGTCCCCGTTTGGCTCGATGAACAGTGATTTGGCCTAAAATACACTTCAAATACCCCCATTTCAATTCCATTTCAAATATAGTTTCACCAAAATCCCCATTCAAATGCCATGTAATTAGCTCCTAAATTGTCCAAACAAAGACAAAAAAGAATACCTCAGTCCCATACCAGCATCATTGCGCCAATCATAACCCATCCTAGACCAATAATAAGCCACTCCCTTATCCCACGTGACACCCTCCACAATACATCTCACATCATTGTCCAGCATCATCATTGCAAAGCCCCACATGTTCCCCTCTTCTACATACTCATGCACACCCACCGCATCTGAAACACACACAAATAATTCTGCACAATACCTCAAGTCATTCAATCACCACCTAAACAACTTCAGAATCCAAACGGAGAACCTCTAGACCTTAGCCTAACATGCATCCTATACCCACCACTTGATCACGATAAACATAATCGAGGAGCAATTAACCACGAATTCAAACATGAATACATAGTCAATCGTCCTTTACCCTTTAACCAAGATCAACTATGTAATTGAATTTTCTCAAAAATGCTTCGAGGAGTGGGTTTATCATAAGTGAACAAAAACTCATTTCTTGCATGCCAAATATTCCAATTGAAGACTTGCCACAACAAAAACCAAATTTTCTTCTCATCTCCACACTTAACCTTACGATGATTATAAAAAAAAAAATTCAGTACCAGAATCCATATCACATGTACACCCCAACCATCTATATACTAAGTCCCAAACCTCTTTAGAAAACATGCACCCACAAAATATATGCCAAGAATTCTCCAACACCCCACCATCACACATTTTACACAAAAGATCATTTACATGAGACACCACTCCCCTTCTAAGCAAATTTTCTTTAGAGGGAATTCGGTCTTGAACCAATTTCCACACAAAAGCATTAAGCTTCAAGGACACCAAATTATTTCACACTACCGATGCTCAAGGTTTGATTGGATGATCTTGATCACACTTATTCACAACCTCATATAACCCTCCTTTGTAGAGTAACTATCACAATTACGCCCTAACCGCACCCATCGATCGGACCCATGAAGCACAATATTACACATCCTCAACCTATTCCCAATATTATTCACCACCTCCCTCTCTATATCCAATAACAATCCCACCGCCATTCCTTCACCCAATCCACCAAAGTTAATCGATCTTTCACATGACAATCATGATGACTCTCTAGTCTATACAATCGAGATACAATTCTTTAAGACTTCTTTCTAGCCCTCCCCACCTTTCATGCTAGAACTTGGTAGAACCACCATCGCCTAACACCTTGACACAATGACTTCGAAACCAATATGTAGTGTGAAATCTACCCGAGCACATTTGAAAAGATATGACCTACGAAAATTGTCTAATAGTCTGTATGGGTCATCCTTTTGAGGGTTATTGTGACCTAATTGAAATTTTAGATCAGTTATGTACAAAGTTTATATCAACAAATGATTCAACATCAAATATCATTCGAAGGAGGGAATTTATATCACTTGAACGCAACTACAATCCAAATGATATCGTATGTGTTTAAATGCCTTCTAAATTCGAATATGTCACACTAGGTTCAACATACTAGGGTTACATCACTTGCATGCAATTTACACAAGCCTAGGTTCGCTAAGGATACACATATTCAAAACTAAAAAATAAGGAGATTGTTAAACGCAGAACCGTTTTTACTAAATACAGGACACATTTTTATATATTACAAAAGATTCAATAAATTATATAAATAATGAATTAGTCCCAATTTTCGTAAAATTTATCAAACTATCACATCTTCGAAAATATATGAACGTATATACACTACGATACCATAACGTAACGAAAATCAATATTATAAAATCATTAATCATATTTTACAAATAATGATGAATTTTGAGATGTTTATATAGTTATAATTCATATTCTTAATCGTTAATATTTGTTTAATTACGTAGTATAATTAAATGAACTAACTTTACATTAATAATTTTTTTTAAAAATTAAAATATTAAAAAAAAATTAAAAAATCAAGCGTGTCCTAATCAGGTCCAGATCTGTTAGGACTCTACCAAATTGGAGCGCAAAGCTCCGATCGGAGCTTTGCAGCTCCACCCAGACCTGGGCGGAGCTTGATACTCCATGTCAGAGCTGTACTTCCGGCCAGTCGGGGTGGCAAATTGTTATTCGTGTTCTTCATCTTCGTTCTTCGTGTCTTTTAAATTTTCTTCAATTTTTTTCTAGATAATAAGATTGATCAAATAAACATGTTTAGATATTTTTTTAGGTAAATTGTAATTATTTGTAATTATAGAACTATTTTATTAATTACGATAGTTGTGATGTTATTTATAATATATAAAAATACATTCTACGTTTAACATTCCTGAAAAATAATAATAAAAACAGAAAATCCCAAAAACTGCTCACGGAGCAATCCAGTTTTCAAGATGTGCATGTGCAGTTTCTTTCATATACTAAACTTGGCCACCTGGTCCATTTATTCAGAGAAACAGCCCCATATACAGAGGATACATAACTGGCCAAATATTTCCAAGTAAAACTGTAGCTGAATACATCATAGCCGTATAGTATAGCCATAGCCAAAAGATGGAAATATAGCCCATGAGAACTGGACTTGCACAAGCTTTAAACTTGTAACATTACAATCACAAAGTGATTCAGTTGTCTGCACCTTTGCGCCTTTCTTGATCCTTCCCATGCAGACTTTAATATTCGCATAAATAAGTTGTTCCCTCGACTAACTTGAAGGAACATTGTTTAAGTTAACCGACGTTAGAACCACAGCTTCTCAGTGGTTACAGGAGACCCTTTCAAATTTCTACATATTAAGGTGTACATCAGATGGTCTTTGCACATCGATCTTTTTTCACAGATTCGTACGTTTCAGATAAGTCAAAACTCCAATACTTGTAATAACAACTGCTCCAGCAAAGATTCCAGAGCGGAGAGAAACCAGGCCAGTTTTCTTTGTTGTTGTGGTCTCAGATGGTAGCTCCCTACTCTCTTGCTTGGTGTCGTAGTAGTCCAATTGTAACCTCAGAACCTGTTAAGTTGCAATGTTTAGATATAAGCCCACAAGAAATTAATCACAGGAGCAAGTAAACAAGAGCCTTGGAGCATGTAAACCCTATAGATTTACAGATGAGCAGACCCACTAGACAAGCAACCTCCTACAAGGAAATCACAAAAAAAAGCACCTGGTTCCAAACTAAATATCACAACTCTTTATAGAAATTATTGTTTCATGGTTAAAATAAGAACCGGTCTTGGGTCATTCTTTGGACTTATGTAAACAATTAGTTAATTGAAAACTGAAAATAGTGTTAGCCGTGTGAACATGAACACTATTATTGGCCATGACGGCTTAAATCAGTAGCCAATACACAAATACCATTTTAAAACCTGATTTCTTGTAATGAAATTGCTAAACTATAGCGTGCTTTCCACGACTATGGGTCCACTATCATTGGTGAAGACAGAAGAGATAACATAGCTGCCTATTACTTAACTACAAGAATGAAATCCTACATCTTATTGGATATGGCGATACAGATCTCTTAGAGAAATATGAAAACTAAAAAATTGTCCGTGACTAGATCTCTGTCAGATTTAAACATGCACATGTCAACTAGTCAAAATAAAGACATGTCTACCAGAAATGCACCTCCGATATCTCAACAAACCTTAGGATAAAAGTAGATACGGTTTACTACTCAAGTAGGTAAGACAGCAGGTAAATATCAAACATGTACAAGCAAGTGATCACAATCAGACCAGACCTTTAGTCCTGCTGATCTCGCATGGGTAACAGCACTAGCAAGATCTCCATCTGTCGAGAGTAGCACTTTATCACCTTCATCATCTTCATACTACAACATTTAGATAAAAAAATTTATTAGCATCTATAAAGAAACTTCAAGAGTTTGCAATATACATGTTCCAGCACCCACCGAAAGTTGAGGGCGATCTTGATCTGCAGAATCGCCCACTCTTTGAATAACAGCAGAAACAAGCTCCCCTAAATTCTCAGTGCCTAATAAATAAACAAGGAAAATATTAGAGTATGCCAGGAATCCTCTAACCAAGTGTAGTGGTAATCTAGATTTTACCAGTAAACAGCCTAATGCATTAAGCATAATGATGCTAGCATAAGAAGATAACATGTTATCAATTTTCTCTAACGAGGAGTAGCATGTTCTATATGCTGAAAACGAGACCTAAAACAACAAGAAGATATAATATTGATCATAAGGAGCTGCCTGAGCTAGTAAATTCCAATAATTCATATTGGAATTATGGCATTGTAAATAATTCATATTGTAAGTTCCAATTTACAATTATGGCATTGTAAATAACAATTGTAAGAACCTGGTCCCAAAATTCAACTTATGAAATTACCTTTTGTCTTATTCTTTGAAATCATACAGTTTGATTGTTGAAATTTTTACTTGAAAACATAATTTAGTTGCACATCACTGAAACTGCATATTCGAGCTTCCAGTAGGAAGAGAGGCATTACTGATCTGGGTAAATGTCACACTGACCAATATAATTGTTATATTTATCATAATGTATCTCTATAAACTCACCAAAATTAAATCGATGAACACGCCCTTTCCGGTCTTCAAACTTGAAAGAAAATGAATTCCCTAGACCAAGCGATGGATATGAAGATTTGGCATGTTCTACTGCATCGGGTGCATATTGAGACATAGACATCTCACTGCACAAGAGATTGTGTAAGGATAGAATTCAGTTTCTAAATCCATCACTACAATATCAAATAATGAAGACGAAGGTCGAAGAAAGACCTGTGAGTGTCATAATCATCTGGGGACTCTAAATTTAGAGCTGAATCCCAGAACTTTTGCATCACTGTATTTGCAACATCATTATTAGCACCGGAGCTGTTCTCCACCTTGACAAACAATAAAGGTGCTTAGTGATTAGTTTATCTCCACTATGGAATGACGATATACATGTAGATACTGCTCATAGAAGAAAATGTAATAATCAATAATACAACTACAAGTACGCTACACTCATATGGATTCTGTCTCAGAAATACTGCAGACATATAACTATAGGTTTGTGGTTTGATTCTAATCATTGATCTTGGGCCACAAGGAAGGAAAGATTCACGGTGTTGATAGCAATAGCATAACATTCAGATGAAGTTATAAAATGTGATGGCTGATTATAGCAAAAATTTAAGTAATTAGAATTTGTTTGTACATTTTAAGAAAATAGGAGATACTGAAAATGAGAACTTCAATATTATTGACTCATTTGGTCTTGAACAAATTGAATTGGAAAACTTGACCACTTTATTATAACCTCAGAACTAGTATGGGAGCACATGGACTCACACATCGTGCCTAAACAGAGACTATGAGGCAACATCTAAGAATTTCCATTTTATGAATTGAAAATTCAAGACTTTATTTGTGATGTGATCACGAAAAACTTTCAATTTAATTCAGCCTTTAGATCTCCTTTCTCCTAAACCATGTTTACACTTACAGAACATGTAACCTAGATATACAGATGATATATCAAACACAAGTGTGACAACCGTTCTACAAACAACAGTTATTTAAGTTACACCATGATTAGCACTGGTATCCTACCCCAGACGACAGAAATTATTTGTATTTTAACAAACAAAGATTCTAGAGATTAGAAGACATTCAACCACCAAGTTGAACAAAAAGTAGTTTGCCTCAAAAAATTAAGCAAAATAGGACATGAGGGTCTACAGCAGCAAACAGAGCAGAATTGATCCAATCACATCAAAGAATTTACCATTGAAATCGCAGCATGAGTTATCTGCAACACATCTAGACATGCAGCGACATTACCATCTGCCAACAAAAAAATCGTTAAGACATCGGGGAAGCGCAAATTTTCAATTTTGTGGAACCAGAGTTTCCTTGTGCTATTATATGGAAACAGTCAAACAGAGAGAAAAGCAAGCTCACCCTTGTCAACAACAGGGAGATGTAAGAACTTCCCATCATGCATTATATGCAATGCTTCAAGAATGGTCGTCTCCAGTGTTGCACATTCGGGGTTTGGTGTCATGACCTTCAGGAAGAATTTTATCAGGAACACAATTAACAGACAGAAGCATCTTGGATAAAGCCACAATGATAACATGCGATAGCCAAAACATCTTATCTAGTTTTTAGGAACCACTCACTACCCCCACCCAAAAACTGTTAACAAGAAATCAATGTCCATACATATAGGACAGGACTAGTAATCTTTCCTAATTATGGAATGGCATGTGAGCAGATTTTCTGACTCTCTATGGATCCAGTTATTTTCCATCATCATCGTAGAAATAAAGTAGAAGGCAGCTCATTATAATTGTCTATGTTGCCACATAGTTACTAGAATGTATGTCTATCAAGAGAATATGATGTTTACTGTCTAGTTTGAAACCACAAAAATGGAAAAACATTATACCTTTTCCACTAGAGTAAGCTCGGGTGAGAGATTTTGGGACACAACTCGCATAAGCATATCTTTTGAACTGCAATAAAATCCCAAAAATAAATAATAATCATGATAATTTTAAACGAGAATTGTAACTACCAAAGCAACTATTCATACGTCAATATCCCGTGAATCTTGTTTTCTGTTGTAATAAGAACTGAATTAACCCGCAATTCACTCATTCTTTTGGCAGCTACATGAACAGGATCTGAAGGGGCTACTGTTGCAACCCTGGACACAAAATAACATCATGCATTTCATATCATCAATTATGTTGAGAAAATCAAACTCCAGCAATCCGATAACGGGTGTTATCAATTATACCTATAGTTCTCAGAAATGATAGTGGAAAGTGAAGGCTTAAACATGCGCTCCCTAAGAGTTTCTATAAAAGCTGATGGAGCTGAAACAAAAAGAGAGAATCAGTAAGCAGCACATACCATGAACATAAAGCATGCTACTACACAGTTATGGTATTCTAGATTAAAGATCACATTCCAACACCAAGAACAGTTTAAGAGTTCGTCAAGAAAATAATAAGCTCCAGAGTCCAACTAACAATTATCACACTTTTAGACAATAACTGGAAGGTTCAGTTTAGGCCTCAAATAACAATTTGTCATATAAACTGATATAGAACAGGTCAGAGTCTAGGTCTCAAAGAAGATCATGCAAAAACAATCATTTAATGAGGAACAGCACATAATTCCTACTCTTTTGATTAGAACAAGTAGATGAAAGTCTCTAGGTATATATTGCTGTGAACCCCTTGCCTGTGAGTAATCATGAACATTAATTATATTATGGAAACTCTAAAACTACTGGGAAACTACTTGTTTGATTAGAACAAGCAGATGCAAGTCTCTATGTATATATTGTTGTGAACCCCTTGCCTGTTTTAAGTGTAATATTGAACATTTAAATATATATGGAAACTCTGAAACTACTGGGAAACTCAGCAATACAAGTGGTACTTGTCCTGCAGCCACTATATACACTCAGGTTTTGACATAGATAACACTAAAACATCAACATTCAATCTCTTGGTTAAGTGAATATCTTCTAAAATAATTTAATTTCATCAATTCAAATCTTTTCTACTTCAATTTCTATACATTTCTAGTTTAAAATCAATATCCAGAAGATTTGTTAGCCTATTAACATTTCGCAATCACATTATCACTTTACGAGTCGGTCAAAATCAGTATGGAGCACAACTGGTGATATGCATAGACATGATAATAAGTAGGTTTATTTAATCATCACACATATGCCATATTTAAGTGTTCTTTAGGGGTCAATTCTTACCTCTTTCTGTTACTTTTACAGTGCTACAGAACTACACAATGAACTATAAGAAAGAGTGCAACAGGTATGAAAGGGAAGAAAAGGAGAGGGCTCTACTTTCTCTGTCCTAGACAACTAGAATTATTCAAAATTAAGAGGTTAAGAGTCTTTTTGTGTATAATGATTCCGTTTGCCAATTGATCTTTCATCTTTGACTGGTATCGACATTCACCATCTTAAAGTTCATGTACAAGAATAACTTTAAATGCATCATTTGATACCTAATTGAGCTCAATTGAACACCATATTCAAATTCATTAGGTTCTTTTGGTTTAAACTTTTGAACATATACACTGTTTCCACATGTTTATTCCTACCTGAACAAGAAGGTGACTTTATATTGTAAATCACGGGCTAACCACATTAAGAGGAACCTCAACCTTTATGGGAAGAACCAACAATCCATTATGCTAGAGTGATAGACTAATGAATCCTTGGATCCAAAGTTTTAGAACATGATTAAAAGTCACCAAAATTCCATATTCTTTCATCAGGGAACTTGCATTATCCTGGAATAATCTATTTAGTAGTTAGACAATCACAAACTAAGTTTAGCTCTAATAACTGATTTATTTTGATTAAGCAATTCATCAATCTAAGGAAAACAAGGCAGGAGATTAACAAAATGAATTCCTCAAAAACAACACAGCAGTAAAATTTCTAATGGAGTAGCAACTAGTGACTTGACATTATATTACTGTAGACCACCATCCCAGCTATCCAAATGTGTATTAACGACAGTAGTTAATTAGAAACTGGCCAACAACATAGATCTTGTCGTGATCATTATTTTGCAAGGTGAATAAAAACCATAATAAGTAACAAAAACAAAACCAAGACACAGAAGATGAATCCTCAGTTCGCATGCATACTGCCAGTTTCAGAACAAATCCTACAGTAACATATAATGGAATTGTGAACTTACCAGAGAAATTGCTTCCGAATTGACGCTCAACTCCTTCGACTGCCGCTGCAATAGCACTTCCTTGCTCCGCAGCCTTCTCCATTCTTGAGATAGCATCATATAGGCATTTTGTTATGTCTAACAAAGCTATGACTTCACCATTCTCCACAACAGGGAGGTGTCGAAATTTTCCTTCATGTAACAAATATAACTTTCAGAATTCAGAAAATTCAGCTAACATGCAAAGTCATCCAAAACTATTCCAAAAAGAACAACTAAACATGCTTATTTGCCTATTAGGAGAAGGAAACTTCCTTAGGAACATCAAACAGGACTTACATCTATGAAGAGACTTCCTTAGGAATAATTGACGTAAGAAATTAATGTCTTCTTGTTAATTTTTCAGGAGCCATAAAAAATTTCTTGCACCAGTGAAGTACTTATGATTCTTAAGCAACTCGACAAAAGGCCAGTCCACATTTGTGCAGCAGTACAGATTCTAAAGTTTATAATTTAGATAGAATACCTGCTTAATAATTGTGTAATAACTAATACATACAATTAAACAGCTCATTTTACAACTTCAAACTTATAATTTATGTAAGATTAAATGACAGCATAGTGGAGTGCACAAAGGCAAACAAGAGTAACCTTGGACCATCTTCTGCAGAGCTTCAATAGCCAAAGAATCAGAGCTCACAAATATTGGATTCCTCGTCATCACTTTTGAAATTGTTGTTTGATCTGGCTTCAACTCCTCAGCAATAACCCTGGTTGCTATGTCCTATTAACGGCAAAATTTAAAGAATATAAGCATCGGCAATCATAAGAAAGTAAAACAATGTTCATCCCAACAATTTACTATTAGCACTCAGACAGAATGGCTGATAGCTCCAAGAAGAAGCTTCTGAGATTATGCAGTTATCATATTCAGTAGCTTTCCCACAGGTTACCATCTACGCTCCCATCCAATTAACTAAAACCTACAAAGTGGGTGTAGTGGACAAAAAGACCCATACCTTATCAGTGACAATTCCTGAGAGCAAGGCATTAGCATCAGTCAGCAAAACAGCATCAACACGCCTAGATGCCATCCTCCTACAGGCATCTGACACTGTGGTCCCTTCAGGGATTGTAAGTGCCTTAGATAATCTAAGTTTCTTAACAGTCCTCTCACCACCAATGGACCTTCACATACAGAATACATAACATTAGAAGAATACAACCAAGAATTTTGTGATCATCGAAATTAATGCAGAAAGTAATAATGTTGATGACTATATTACTGAACACTAGAGGGTTTCTTTGATTTACTTTATAGGAACCACAAACAGAGAGAATTTAGTCGATTAAAGGCACGGCATGAAAGAATAGTCAGTAATTTAGTCGATTAAAGTCACAAAAGACCACATAGCCGCAAGCTGGAGCATTCAATACCACTCAACTTTTATTGCCATTTTCACATGCACCGTCAATACCCATTCTTCATAGACAGCAATAGTGTTAATTATGTTTTGCTACTAAATTCGCACAAAGGAGCCATGTCACACTGTTCCTCAATAATAACATAACAGCGCAGTGGCTGAGTAGGTAGCACCTCCATTCATTTCTTTTAATACGATAAAGTCAGCATTAATATTAATCCGAGCACTTGCGTACGCGGTACGGCCAGACCTCGCCAAAAGTATGCACCACTAAGTATAACGTGCTTCCTTGTTCATTTCAAAAGCTAATGAAACGCAACCAGTTCTAAACACACTATTCACTATCGCAGCTGCTGCCTTTTGTTCAAAAATCCACCAAGTGGTTCCTATATGAGTACACAATGACACTCACCTAAAACGAGTACAACTAACTACATAAATCGGTAAGCAAATGCCGAGTTAAATACTCAAAGAAGTACAAATAATCCAAAATCAAAATACCAAACTCTAGTTTATGACTCAAGCTTTCTCGGCTAAAAAGAAAAAAGAAAAAGGTGAATCTCAAGTTTGAACTGTCATTTAAGCATTATTCTTTCATCAACTTTCCAACCCCAATCTCACCCAACCCCTAAAACTAAAGCAAAATATTGACACAGAGAAAACCTAAGCTTGATCAGTCTTGATTCATGACATGGACTACAAGACCATTCTTTTCAGACCATAAAGGTTTGATCTTTTTCAGTCTAAACTCCGATAGAAGGTAAAGGTTTGATCTTTTTCAGCCTAAACTCCGATAGAAGGTAAAGGTTCAATCTTTTCATCCTAAACTCCGATAGAAGGTAAAGGTTCGATCTTTTTCACCCTAAACTCCGATAAAAGGTAAAGGTTCAATCTTTTCCAGCCTAAAAGCTAGAAAGGTGTCATCTTTAGCATACTATCAACCTCCCAACACCAATCCCATATCCAACTCGAAAAATAAACAACAAAATTCAATAAAAATGGTTTTACGAGAGAGAAGGGGAGGTAGGCTTGGCGGTAGAGCCATTAGTGGGGGCAGCGCCACCGTTCTCCGAAGGCGTAGCCGATGACTTCTTGGTGTTGGAAGTAGTACGCCGTGGACCCGTAGTGCTGCGCCTGGAAGGAGCCGGTTGACTACTCATTGCGTTTAATGTTAAGATTGTATAAAATCTATGGGTATATTTAGGCCTTGATGATTCTTGATTAAAATGAAGCCTAGTGCTGGTTTGATTATTATTAATTAATAAATGGATAGATATGGGTTTTGAGAGAAAGGAAAAGGATAGAGATTAGGGCTACAGCCTACAGAAACGAAGGGATGGGGATGTAGAAATGTAGTAGCCCTATTTCTCTGTTAAAGATTTGATGGAAGAAGATGATGTTGGTGAAGAAGAAGGAGAAGAAGAAGAAGAAGGTGAGAGTGGATTTTAAATAGATTGATTGATTTAATATTGTGAAATTGATGCAGAACATAGTCAAAAAGGAAATTGGGAAAAAGGGAATAAATCAATCTAATTTAGGTTTCATTCATTGCTTCTGTTCTGACTGTTTTTTTCCTGGAAATACACGTCAAATCATTACATTTCAAATTCAAAAACTTCTTCTTTACCTTTTCTGCCCACACAATATGGTTCGGTTCGATTTAGAACTAGCATAAAATTTAGGGGCCGATTGAAGTAGTATCCAAATGTCCGTTTGGATGCTACACGAAAATTTTGTGTTTGTTATAGCATTTAAATGTCAAAGATCGAAATGCTCTACAGTAGCAACATTTTTCTCTACCTATATAACAAGCCTATAATACCCTATGCAATTACAATTCTATACCAAACACAATTTTAACAATCCCACTACAATTCCGATCACTATTCAGGCATTTAATCGGGGCATTTAAGTCGCATGTCAATCAGCCCCTTAGTTGTTAGCTGAAAAATTAGTTGTTACTTTTTTTTCAACAAGTTATCTTCATTAACTTCTCAAACCAGTTAACTTTTTTAACATGATGAGTTTTTTATCCAAAAAAAGGCTCATAAAGTTAAAAAGATAATAATAAACAGAGTTCCTACTTTAACATTTCTATAGTTTTATTTTTGGATATTGCTATTACATAGTATGGGGATAAATTTTGAGAAAGAACTTTTTTTATTTAAAATACTATTTTTTACTTTATTTGCAATTTTAATTTTAATTTTTATTACGAATTACTTTTGAGTTATAACGTATAACAAAATTATACTCCCTCAGTTTTAGTTTGAATCATATGAGTGTCTCACGGACACAAGTTTTGAGAAAAGAATGAATAAATTAGAAGATGTGAAGTAAAATATAGATTGAATAAGGTAGAAGAGATGTAAGGTATGAACAATTTTTCAATAAGTATTATTTTATTTTTATAATAAGTTTGATCAAAGTCAAGGTCATAAATTATAAAAGCATAGTATAATATTAGAAGTTGTGGTAGTTGCATGTTTGATATAGAATTAGAATTGAATTAAAATTGAAGTTTTTTATGAATTTTTTTTATATAAAAAGATAACAGAACTGAACTGAAATTATATGCCAAAACTAATTTTACATTCTTTTGTCGTAGTTAATTTTTAAAGTATGATACATGTTAGAAGAATATAAAGTAAAATAAAGTTTGATTTTCAAACTTCACACTAAAGATGAAAAAAAATTTTAATACGTTTTTTAAACTTTTGAATATTAGGAAACTCTTGTTATTAAAGTTATTGTAACAGCTAGCTCTTTAATGCAAATATAATTTGAAACAAAGTTTGACCACACTTTTGGAGCCGTTTTGCATATTTTGAATTGTTAGGGGTTGAATGAAATGTTTTAAATCTTAAGAGGCGATTATGAAATGAGAGGATATTATGGGGCGTTGACCCAATTTAGCAAAGAAGATCATACTGTGTCTGTGTTGTTTGGTTCTTTCTTGGGTTTGTGGCTCTCCAAAATTATCGGAATCAAATGGACAAAATGGATAAAATGAAATGGGAAAAGTTCATTTTGGGCCGCAAATTAACGTGTCCTATTACTCTATTTCATACCAACGGACCTTAATATATATATCTGATAATTCTATTCTTTTTTTTCTCGAGTGGTATATATATTTAACATTTTATTAATGGATATAATTATTAATTATACTTTATTTATCATTTTCAACTATTATATATGCTATACTTAAAACATAAAAAAGATTACGTCAATTCGATTCTACATTCGAGTTCGATTAACCAGACTTTATTCACCTTGCTATTTTTTCACATATCGCATCCTTTAAATTAGAAATCTGGCTCCGCCTCTGTCAATACCTAAAAAGTGCCTGAGTATCAGTGCCAGATCGTTACTATGTCCAAACCCATAATATAACAAGGATAGGGCTAATGGGACTACTCTCTATCTCCACAAACTCACGACTTCACAACCCGGATCCAGGACCACATCAAGATCATCGAGAGAGCAATATCAACAGGAACGATTAACATCCCAGACTCAAAGATATCCAAACCAACAAAGACCATATATCCAGCACGCTAGAAAGCCACCTCAATACCCTCTACTCCCCATGCTGATACACTATGTAGTATACCTGGTCACCCTTCGTCTAGTATCTCAACACAAAATCAAGTCAAGAGTTGAGGGTTAAAATTAATCACTACGGCATTATTATCATAATTAAGTAAACTCTTAACGTAGGTATGCTGGACTTGTAGTAGTCTTCTCTATTGGGTACGTAAAGATGTGTTCTCTGGTATCACTCAAAAGTTGTTAACATATTTCTAACTAAGGGATAAATATAAAAAATGAGTAAGTCTTATGAGAGACGGTTTTATAAAAAAATTAAAAAAGACAGACAAACATTACAATTATAATAAAGAACATTAACAATTTTGCTAAAAACATTGGAGATATACACATATATAAAAAAAAGATATTAAATATTTTCTTATAAACATTGTATATAATTAAGAACATTAATCCGTCTCTTAGGTCTCATTAATACACACGTTCCTAAGATTTTGTGGCGCCAAGATCATCACATAATATCTTAAAACATTAGCAAAACACATTAAAAATATAATTAAAATTTCTAATACTAACAACTTGAAATTATAACATAATCTATTAAAAGCATAACGAACAATATTGTCTCGGCGGTTTAAAAAATAACTCTACCGATCAGATCGTTAAAATTTAAAAACCGTAAAAAAAAAACAAAAACAAAACATAATTTTCTTAATTTTTGGAAAAATTTGCATTTTCCAAGAATTTGGCCATGCTTAATGCCCCAGTCCATAGAAGAATCTCACGGTCCCTTGCCCGCTGCCTTTTCGACTGGGCCGTTCATCACAGATAGTATAATGGGCCTCTAGTCCATGAAGCTAATGGGCCTGAACAATTTATGAGCTAAACCAGTTATAAGTAGCTGAATACATAAGAACGTGTTTCTCTGCTAGGTTTCTGCTATCTTCTCTTCCGGCCGCTCCGATTTCCCCTTTCTAGGTACGTTCTTACGCCGATGCGCCGCCTTACAGCTTTTAGTTTGCGACAATGTTTCGATTTCTATTGTTTCTTTGCGACAATGTTTCAATTTCTATTATTTCTCAAGAGTTATTATAGTTTAATTTTTAAGCTTGTTTCCTACTCTAAAAATCAGATATATATATATAGAACAAGATACAGAGCTAAAGAGAACAAGACACAGAGTTAGTGGATGAACTTGTTAGCAACCTGATTGGTGGACTTTTTGTTGTGGAATGGGAGGATTTGGCAATCTATTTACTAAGGAGGATTGTGCGCCCACCGAAGAAGGGTTCAGCTGCCCCGAGACCAAGAACCCGTACTCTTACCGTCGGGTTCAGCTGCCCCGAGACCAAGAACCCGTACTCTTACTGCCGTGCATGAGCAACTAAGAATGATACCGAGAACGTTGGAGACTTTTGCTGGAGTCTAAGGAATCTTTCAGGGAAAGATGTTGTCTTTGGAGACTTTTGTTGGAGTACAGGAAGCTTTCAGGGAATGATGTTGTCTTTGACTTTCCTATCACAGAGGCTTGAACACACGTGTTCTTTTAGCTTCAATTATAGTAATTTTTATTGGATATTCGTAAGTTGTGGTCTAGAGAGAGATATGTGGATGATGATTTCTTCAAATTCATGTACGTTTTTGCAGATGATGTGGAACCAAGATAATTTTGTGCGGAGTTGGTTTGGTGATTAGTTTACATGTTTCATATTTTTTCTGTGGTGAGTTCTGTATCTTGGAAAAACTGCTAGTATAACATGCACTTTTTCGCTTTTTATTTACTATTCAAAGGTTGAATTACTAAGGATTTTTATGGTTACTTGTTGAGATGTTCGATTGAACAAAGCCTTTGTAATTTTGTGTTCAAATTAATCAAACGAAGTTCCTTGTCACCTCACGTCTGACTTTGTGGGTCTAACACTTGGCTATCTGATTAACTCACTCGTCGTGCATGACTAAGTTAGCCAACACTTGGTTGACAGTCTAAATGAGCTAGCATTAGATTGACAGACTTGGCGAAAGAAGCTCACCTTCCTTGACGGATTCAGTTAGTCGGAAAGTAAGAAACTTGAAACCACCTCCCAACTACATGAGATGTGGTCCAACCCACTCACTGAGGTTTAACAACCTCACTCGAGATCGGCGTAAACCCAATGATGGTTGAACTATCTAGAGAAGAGCGGGGATACATGGAGGACCATCGAATACTCACTGGATTTTAAATGGGCCATCGTGTCTTGTGGATCCAGATGGACCCTCTACATCGGAATCTCCAGGTCATACACCTGATCAACTTCCACCCATTCACACTCAGAACGGATTCGAGTCTTTAAGTTGTTTGCCATACCATGATGCGCCTCTAACCCGAAATCAATGTCAGCCTGGAATACAAGGGGCTAAACAAAGTAGCTAAGCATCGTCTATGTAGTATACCCTCTACTCCCCATGCAATACACTATGTAGTATACCTGGTCACCCTTCGTCTAGTATGTCTCAACACAAAATCAAGTCAAGAGTTGAGGGTATTGGCTGCAATTGACCCAAACTAAGACCAAAGTGGAGGGAATGCAACCACCACACTGAAAGTATGGACGGAAGTGATGTTCCACAATGGCTAACAACCAGTATCACATGGACCGAATAAACACATAGGTTCAATAGTAATTCTGATCTCTCCTCTCGTCTAGTATGTCTCAAACAAATTCAAGCCAAGAGTTACGGGAATACAAACTCTAATGTTTGCGTCATAACTTGCATACACGTTTAAAACTTCTCGTAATATTTTAAAAATAAAATAAAATTTTCAAAACTACATTCTACTCAAAATAGCTTTTGAATTTCAAGTTCATTTTTTATTTTGAGGCAGAAAAATTGATACACTTATACTTTTTCATTCCGCTTCGATGAGATTTAGAATGAATTTAAGTTTTAACAACACACGATATTTTTTTTATTCATTCTTTATTTCTTCATTTAATAAATCAACTTTCAATTTTATCAATACTATCTATTTTTATTCGTTCTATATTATTTTTCCTTTTATAGTGTTCAGCTTTCTTATTTTGATGACAAAAACAGTCAAATGCAAGACTTGGGATCGGATAAAGGAAATATAATAGGTGGTTTGGCATGTATCTTTAATTGACCAAATTTAAATTGAATTTTATGTTTTCCCGAGTGTGGAGAAATTGTAATTGAAATTGAATAACTAAATATTGAGGATCATGTTGCTGGTAAATGAACAAAGCATTCGGCGACAACATTTACAAAAGTAGAAATATGCCTTTAGGAAATCAAATTTAAAGCTCATCCGTTTCAATAAAATTTCCCTCAACATTTCAAGTTTATAAACAATTATATGGTTTCATGGAAAATTTGTGGAAAATGTATTTTTTGCATGCTTGATTCTGTGTTCACTAAAAATCGTACGTAATATCTGATTAGCCCACCAAGGCTACAGCCCAGTCTACGGTCCATATTGGCTTTGTACATGACTGGGAGTCCAAACGTCAATAAGCTAACCCAGTGAACTAAGTCACTCATTCAATCATGTAGTTCATAAGCCACTTGATACACTTGACCTCGCCCACTATCAGGCTGATAGACAAGCTAGTTAGCTTACCCTATGTTTTAGAACTCGGACCTGACATTCGGACCTGCCTACATATCGAGGGAGGTTCAATCGGGTCAACCCGATTTACCCTATTAATACTATTATTTTTTTAATATATATAATTATACATATAACAAATTCAACATATGCAATTTTTTATTTTAATTATTCATAATGATCAATAATAATTTAATTATAAAGTGTAGACTTATATATTCAAAAATAAAGCAGATTAAATATTTAGAAATTCATTATACAAGTTTGAATTATAAATTAAAGTGTTTACTAATAATAGTGTCGATGTATATTATAAAGTCAAGTTGCTATTTTACTCATTTTGTATAGAATTGAAGTCAAATCTAAACCACATAATTTCTTTTAAATTTGATGTATTTCTTGCTATAGTAATTAATTTAAATGTTAATTTTGGTAACATCAGTTGTATTCACTAATTGTGCAATATAACAATCCTTTCATTCATTATGATTTATGACTATATTCACCGTTTTCTTTCTTCCATTCTCTTCACAACAACTAGGGGCCAGGGCCGTTTGTTTTCCAATTGTAATCGGTCCATTTGACTCGATGAATATCGATTTGATCAAAAATATATTTTAAATACTCCATTTCAATTTCATTTCAAAAACATTTTCACCAAAATCCATTCAAATGCTCATTCCAAATCTATACCAATCATTCCTTAGATTTTTCGCTTTACACAACAGCTTCTATTGTCAAATCATGGAGAAAGCATTTCTCTTTACATTTTGTTGGTATCATTCAAATATGATTACAAGTGCTTCATAATTGGATGTACTTTTATTGTCATGCCTGATTCAGTCAACTTTTACTTTAATTCATGTTGTCTTATTATCATCAACTCTTACATATGTGCTACAAAGATTCTTACATCTATTATATCAACTATGTTGCTTCATGAGTTCAGTTATGTATATTTAACCAAGCTGTTGTGAACTTGGTTAAATCAAATATCACGTTCGTGATTATAAAAAAAGTTGTGTTCTTGCAGTTTCAAATGAATTCTGAAAAACGATCTATTCACCAATCATCCCGGCTACTCAACTACCGGTTGACTTGCAAACCGATATTGTGATGTTGCTGGCCGTTGATAAGCACGAGGGCTATAAGGCCGTTTCCACCTTAAAAATGAGGTTACAATTATACGCCATCATCACTATATGTGTACAAGCTGTAGTTTATCTGTGTTTTGATCAATGCTCTGGTTTGTCTTTCAGTTCAATTAAGTATTTTATTTAGCCCGTATCCCACCTCTTTTCATATACAATATTATCATCAGGTGTTGTTTATGTAATTTATTTCTTGTTCATTTCGACAATGTGCATCGTAGTTCAAGTTAGACTAAGGGGTTGATTGACGTGCGATTTAAATGCCCCGATTTGAATGCTTGAATAGTGACTGACATTTTAGTGGGATTGTTGAAATTGTGTTTGGTATAAAATTGTAATTGGATAGGGTATTATAGGTTTGTTATATA
>JAYMSP010003610.1:0-19135 GCA_036897095.1 Plantago elongata
CCCCCGGTGAAGGTTAATTTTGGATCTGAAAAGTTACTTCTTTCACTCTCAATTTCGAGCATTCCAGTTGAAAGGTTTAAATCACGTGTCATTCTTTCTAGCATCAAATTATAGCACCCACGATCCTTTCCCATTAACTGTCACTGACTCATCACTATGATCTTTCGGATCGTAGACCACTTATTTAAGTATTAGGTTTTTTTTTTATTATTCGACATTGTACTTTGTCAATTTACATCGCATAATTTTCTTGGACCATACGTACTAAAGTATCACATCACTTTTTTCTGGGACATCCATTTCCTAAAATAGCATGTTTTGTTAACACTAACCTACTTTGCAAACTTTATATTATTCATTCATTCTTTGTTATTTAATTAAATGATACACAAACACAACCCACTACTAATATCATTACTTCTTAAATCTCATGTACAAAATCAAATGGGACATTTACCCGGGATGGAGAAGGTTGCATTACTTCACGGCTTGTACTTTTTCCCACTCAGACCAAGATTCTCTCAACACAATCAGAAGTTCATTTCTTTCATAAAGATTGGGCTACGAATTTAAATGGATGTAAAAGTGTACAACTAACAGGCATGTTTTAGAAATAAAAAATTACCTCTCTTTCTCAAGACTTTCAGTATATCTGCCAGTAAAGTTTGTTTGTACTTTTTTCCAGGTGATGCAATGTATAATCCATTGTGCAACTCAATGGATATATCTAAATCTCCCCATCTTGTAAAGAGATCAGAAGCAAAAGATCCAAATGGTTCCACTGTAGCACCTAATTCAAAATACAGCAACATGGTTAAAAAAGATATAAGGGAAGTAGTGCACCTAACAACGGCTGAACATAGAAGAAAAGAGTATAGAAAACAATGATCTGTGGCTATTGGTCCCCCTCTTATCTGAAATACACCAACTTAGATTCATTTTGCCATATCTCCAAGTAACTTTATCTACACCTGAATAGTTATAGTACTTGAAGAGTTGGGTGCAAGTGCTCCGCGCTGATTTATTTCTCATTTCTTAAGCCTGATTCAGCTATGTCAAGAATACTCCCTCTGGCCCCATAACAATGGAACATTGCTTTGAGCGTCCTAAAAAATGGTACTGTTCCATTTTGGGGAAGAGCACTACCCTTACAACAAACATATTTGTAAGTTGCAACTTTACCTCAATATCAATTCGGTATCAATTCTTGACCCACATTATTACTATTTAGTTAGTTTATCCATTCCAACACACTTCATATGAATGCACATTATGCATAAAGGGGAAGCATTCAAATAGCTAAAATTTATAAAGCAACCACTACATATGACATGCAAATTTACAGAGCACAATGTGAATATTAAGCAGGCATGCTCTGCAGCAATTTTGGTTGCAGGCATGCTCTACGATACAATATCACATCATTTCTGTTAAGAAATTCTTACTATAAATCATTCAGAGTTTGCACAAAACTGTATTAAAATCATTGCTGGAATCGGCAGAAACTGAATATTATCTTCAACCACAAGTATAAAAACCTAGCTGTGATTTTTGGAAAAACTCCTACGAAGTTTTATAATTTTCAGTTTGTCTCCACCATACTCTTGTCATGTTATCTGCTTTCTCCATATCCAATTGAACATATTCACCTTTTTTTCTTATTTCTCTGGATACTAATCAAATAGGTTTAAACTCATCTCTCGTTTTGGAAAACTTCAATGATCATCAAAATTCCACATAAGATACCCGTTTATGCCAATTAAACAAACAGATGATACTCCACAGATAGATTACTAAAATATATACGAAAAATTAGGATAAATAACTCATGCCCGTTTGCATTCCTCTCCATAGCTTTACATAACGAAATTTGTCCTCTCTTCTAAAGCACTCAAAATCATCAGTCCACATGGCATATATATCAACGATAGAAAGCAAGATCTTAAATCAAGCACACTTATCAAATATGTTGAAACCACTGTGTTAATCCCTGATCGCGTTGCGCCCAACCGAAAGATCTGGGATAGCAAGATCGCGCTACCGGGATGACCGGGATACTTAAGTTAAATATAGGATATAAAAGACAACATAACATACACATAAAAGCTTAGAAATAACTCAATTAACGGGTAGAAAGCTAGAAACTAAAGAAAAATGGGCTCGAACTTTGTAATTTCGCTATGCATCAGGTTTTAATTGGGGTAAATCACCATTTTACCCCAAACTTTAACATCCGCCCTGGGATATCCGGGATCCTGACCGGAATTTCCGGAATTTGCCCGCAAATATATGTTTACAGGGATGGGCATGTCAATCCCACCCAGGTGCCAAAACACACCGGGATAGCAGGATGGACAACACTGGTTGAAATATTGTTGTGTTAATGCAGGATGCGGTCCCCTCATCATTAGTCAGAATGTGCTAAATCTGCTGCTCAGTCAAAAGCTTATGTGAAACAAAACTTAAACGAAAGAGATATCTATTTAATTTTCACACTTCCTTAAGGAAATAATGGTTGATATTAGAAAGATTATAAGGATATTAGAGTGAAACACAGGATAAAGATATTAAGATCTCTACGTAGTGGCATAGTGAAATTTTACCCTACTGTCTCTCCATAATTTCCAGCTTTATTAATCAAACAGAAACTAAGATGAACTTAATAGTGCCTTTCAGTCGGCAGATGAAAACAAAACGTTAGGCAACTAGTAAATTTTGTAGTCTTCAAAACGATGCAACAACAACAACAAGATAATAAGTATTATTTAAGTTCCAACTTCTACACCAGCATTGCGAGAGAGGTATCAGACATGAAAAATGGAAAATCAAAATTGTGAACATGATTATGCTCAATATAGTAGAACTAAAATTATGTATTTGACATAATTGGTTTAGAGACGGTCTTTTTCTTGTTTCTGCTTAATAATTATTTTCGCTAAGCAAGTGCTTTAAGGAATAAATCTGGTCGAATGTTGGAGCAGGGCAAAAGTAATTATTACCTCTCAGACTCTCTATGGGTTCAACTGCTGCCCGGAGGTCCTGCATAATATGGAATCTGAGATCCCAATCATCTTTTGTTGGATTAATTGTGCCAAGTATATGCCTCAGAGTCCGCCCCAACATACTATTACTATAGCCATTCATTTTTAACTATTCCGGCAAGCTGACATGTCAAATTCAACCGAAAGTCACCCCCCTACATATGGAAAAAGTATATAATATAACATACAGGTGGCAAGACCAGTTCTATATTTTGGTGAATATCAACGAACACATACGTAACTATTAATCAAATGTAAAGAACAAATAAAAGTGGTCACATCAATACGCAAGAGAATATTCCATGTGCAACTGTTCGAGAAGTAATCAACTACAGAAAAATAATCCGTAAGTGCCAAAAGGAAAATTAGGGGTTTTTGGTAAGAATTACAGATCAAATACAAATCACTGCCTACCCTACATGAAGAAATATAGAAACAGTGAGTGCTTAAATCAACACAGTATATTCCCATATTTAATGAAATATGTAGAGCATCAATTTTTTTCTTAAACCGTTCTTTCCTTCTATGTGTGAGCATCATAGATTTTAGTTAGTTCATGAATTGTAAAAGTTGGTCAACAGAAGTTTGGTTTTCCAAATGCGGTTATCGGACAATGCACCCATATACATTCTCGCTAGCTATATACGAAATGAAGCTGAGTTAGCTATATACACCAATTAGGAACATGACATCTTCTCAGGTAGAAATTATATACACATTCCACTTATTATTAAGAAAAATAGAGAAACAACTGAACAATACTTACACCGACACAGATTTGAATCAAGCAACTGAAGAGAAATTGTGTGCATGAATCAAGTCACGAGATGAAAATAAGCGAGCAGAAAGGTAACAATACTAGAAAATCAATACACAAAGGGTAAAATTGAAAAACCTAACATAGCGAGGAGAATCGTATGACAGACACAAAACGGAATTAGTAACAAAACCAATGATACGAGAACTACACACAAGATCGCGAAGAAGAATGTGAAGTTCAGTAAAGAACTGGTGAATTTACGAACCTCTATATCAGAAACTTTCGACCAAAAAATGGAGTATCGCCATGGAAATCAAAGGATTTGCTCAACTACAAGGGTTTAAGGAAACTAGTAGTGTCAATGCTCTGTAACTAATCAGAGTAAAGGAAACAAAATTAAGTTCGTCTCATCTTTTTCTCACAAAAGGCCCTCAAGTTTACTTCTTGTGCGGTTTGACCTGATCTCTATTTGTGATTTGTCACCGAAACTTTAAAATGCATATGGTATTCCTAAAAGATGTACTTCATCCGAATTCTATTATTTACTTTAAATAATGAATAGAGAAGGGTATATATTATGAGGATAAAGAAACACATTTAAAGGTTGAGCATATTGTAACCTATTAAAGTCCGGCTCCATAGAGATTCTCTTGAAATAATAACGAAGAGATTAAAATTTTGAACTAAATAGGTACCATTTTTGTGGATCTGACCCAACTACCATCGCAGGTCAAATAATCAGAGAAGTCGAAAAGTGAATTATAACATGTATGCATAGGTTTTTGTTTTACGGGTCTGAGATTATTCTTCATTCTCTAATGGGAAGAAGTGAGTATATAACTAACTTTTAAAAACCTTATAATTTTTGTTGACATGGAGATGCACATTGATCGATAAATTGTAAAACTAAACATATCCAGTACAAGTTCATATTTATTAGAGACACATCAATTGATAATTGACATAACTAAATAGTGTATTATTTACTAACAGAAACACAATTGGTCATATTAGTTTCAATTCATATGTTACGAAATCAGGGTACAAGTGTACATGCCATAAGCAAATTAGGGTTTCTTGAACGAATCAACATTAAGAACACGACAAACGGAATAGCAAAATGCACCATACCAGACATAAACTTCTAGCTTCTTCCCAAATGAACATATAAAACCCTAAATTAAACATCTTTCATGTTTAACACACAACAAAGTACATGAAATACAAGATATGGGTATCAATATATCTTAATTGTCAAATAAATTGAACAGAAAATGTATCTTCCTTTGCACAACAAATATCAACTGAGATTAGACATTAACATACCTGAGGAGCGGCTTCGTTAATAGATGCTTCCACTACTAGCTACTTGTATATATTCAACAACCGATTTGCAAAGCATTAAATTGATAACCAAAAACGGGAGGGAGAATAGAGATTTCAAATTTTAAAAAAATCATGAGGAGATTTATGTAATTTTAATATGCATATAAAAGGTACGATTGTCATTTCCACTTTAACCATTTTTATAATACTTAATGCTCAACCCAAACACAAGCCACAATTGAGCGAACATTCCAAACTTAAATCATGAGATACGCACCTTAAACGCAAACCAAACACAACATATTGTAACGGTCCAACTTTACATACCCATTTTGTTTGTTCCTGCAAACCGTGCCTCAAACATAATCGAACATATTGTAAATTAAATGTTATTACAAACTCAATACTATTCATGCTACCGAATAAATAGAGTAATTCTTATGAGAGACGGTCTTATAAAAAGATTAAAAAACACATACAAACATTACAATTATAACAATAAACATTAAACGTTTTACTAAGAACATAGATGATATAAATATGCATAAAAAAATAATCTAAAATGTTCACTCATAAATATTACTAGTACTAAATCGTGGCGATGCCACGGATAGTTTATCTTTAGTAATAAATAGAAAGTGGGGTATAAGAAAAAATAATCGATAAAATAAGGTAGTTAAATTTATGTAAACAACGTTGACCGCGGTGTCGGTCGGTAGTCCTTCTTCATCAAATATTATATGATTGGATGTTTATTTATGCTAACTAAAGAAAATATAAAAATACGAATGATGAGGACACATATGCTTCGACAGGTACATGTAAGATCTAGCCTTAACCCGTTTGGAACCAGACAAATTGATAGCATATATTTTGTACGGGTCATATCGTACCCGACATGTTAACCTTTAGTACGTACATGTTTTAAAAAAATTGTATACTTTAAACCGAACGAAAATAAAATACTAAGGTATATAACACAATTAGTAGGGTTGTTACCAACAACCCCTGGTGGTGTGCGCTCACCCACCACACACGAAAATAAAATAAAAATACAAACATAATTTCAAATGTTATTTGTTTTTTCCAACCCCCGGTCCCGAAACCCCGTGATGGTATGTCGTATGCATCACCCCAACAAAGACACACAAATTATTATTCTAAAAACATATATATGAAGAAAGTAGAGAGAATATAGAAGAGAGTTTTCCTGCTTACCCCCAACTCCCTCCCTCCCTCCTGCCTGTCATGGAGACCAAGAAAGTACAGAGAAGATCGAAGAGAGTTGGAGCATCATTCGATCCCCACCAACCCTGCCCCCGATGTTATGGAGATCAAGAAAGTACAGAGATTCGATGAGCTTCCACATCTATAGAGTATCACATCCACCCCCACCACACACACACCCTGCCACCCTAGCCACCCATATCCTTCATGGATCAAGAAGGTAGAAAGAAGATTGAAGAGAGTTTTCCTCGCTTAGAGTATCTATATACCCCCCCCCCCCCTCCCCCCCACTGCAAAGTAAAATGTAGATTTTACTACTTTAATCATAAAATGTTGTTGTCGGGTCTTGTAACAAATGTATAGAACGGATTTGAGTATATGCAATAAATGTTTATCATACAAACATATGTTGTGAAATTTAATAAATTATTGTATATATATATTTTTTTCAACAACTAAGTTTGATGGTACACGAATATGGATGAAAATACAGATCATTTGTATAAAAGACGTTGAAGAACAATAAATAAATTGTACATAGGTAGGTTTAATATTGTAAATGGATAGTCGTTATAATTATTAGTATCGAAATTTTACCTTCTAGGTCATATATGATTTTTTTAGAAGACTTGTTCTAGTCAAATTTTAACATTCTTTTGACAATGTTTGGATCAGAGTTCCTAACCGACAGTTGATAAATGAAGTATAAACTGACCGGACAACACGCTCTTTTAAACTGAAAGTATATAGACCCAGAGTTCCTTTTCTCTTTATCCTTCATCAAGTCCAGTTTCACATTTCCCCCCTCTTCATACTCCCCTCACTGCACTCCAAACAGCTCTGCCAATACCTTCCAGAAATGCCTCCACTTGAACACATCCCTATTGCTGACGTTAAAGGCCTCATTTTTCGCATAAGGATCCAATGTTGTCAAATATGATGTTCAACGATCAAATCTGCATCAGAGCAGTCTGAGTAGCCAACCATCCAATGTAACCTTACATCCCGAAAACCCCAATAACTTTCCTCATTCTTATAGGTAGTCGCATAAACACACAACGTGCCTACCAGATTCATCATACTATATGGCGAGAATCCAAATTATGTTCCCAGGTTGATGAATAGACCATGTCATACCATCTTTCTTCTCCACTTACTCAAACAATAACCATCCTGAGTGTAGTAAAGTTATCACACTCGAACCGTCATTTTGCGTTTAATACTCAATCTAATTATAGTGTTTCCTCAGGATTAATACTAGGATAGATGATTAACTGGAAAGTCTTCTAGTTTGCACACAAATGAACACAATATACACGGGAAAGTATATGTGTCGGTACTGTAAGACCATCATATCATATGGATATCAAAATACTCACTCCGTCTCAACTTCATCTTCTCATATTTCATTTTAATCCATCCCAATTTCATCTTCTTATCTCTTAAATGGAAATCTATCTCATACTTTATACACTATATCTTCTACTTTATTTAATATTTTTCCTACTATGTCACTTTTTTTTTATTTAACTTTTTATTAATACTTGTGTCTAACCTCGTGGGAAGATGAATTCGAGACGGGAGGTATGAGGCTGATTGGGAATCGATTTAAATTGAAAAATATCCATTTAAATACATAAAACATACTATTTGAATGGACATTTACTAATTCAAATCGATTCACAATCCGCCCGTATATGTTTTTAGAATCCCACTTGATGAATGTGTTTGACTGTGTGAGTGTGATTGAATATGTGTGAACGGGGAAACTTCACCCATACTCCAATCGATCCTTGGTGGTATGGTTGAGGAAGCTCACAGGACTTTTCCCTCCCTATGTCGTCTTGTTAAACTTTTCTTTCTCATAAGAAATCAAAATCAAATCAAATCAAATAATTCTATTATACCTTCATCTACACAATTCTCTTCTTCATCTTCATCATCATGTCTTCTCTAGTCAACCATGGTATGCATATTTACTTTATTCAATTCCTCTTCCTTTTTTTATTCGAACTGATTAACAAATCAATCACATGTTTTCTTCTTAATCTTCACTAGGAGTTGATGTACTTTTTTTCCTTTCTTTTATGTGTTGCTGTGAATCATACCATTATTTACTTGTCAAGATTATATTGATTGTCTTGTGTCAGGGTTTCACTTGTGGTTTACTGTTGTCTATGCTTCCCAAATGCTTCACATCTTGCAAAAAGATTGAATTTTTCCCAGTTGTTTGCTGAAAGATTGATTTTTTCCCTGCTGTTTGTTCAAAGATTAATTTTTTCCAGTTATTTGTTCAAAGATTGAATTGTTCCCACTTCTTTGTTCAAAGATTGATGATTACTAGTTCATTTCACTAACAAATTTCGATTTCAGTAGACGGCATAGAGTTGGAGAAGGCACCATCAAGCAAATACCTTGTGGGTGAGTCATCATCGCCGTCGTCTTCAGCTGCACCTGCTCTTGTTCTATCTGGTTCCGGGAAGCGGATTGACCAATTTGGGAAAAAGAAGTATGTAAAGCAGGTTACTGGCCGACACAACGACACTGAATTGCATTTGGCAGCTAGTAGAGGTGATGTTGTGGCAGTGAAGCAGCTATTGGATGATATTAATGATCAAATGGTAGGGAATTTGACTGGTGAAGAGTTCGACCTAGAGGTTGCAGATATTAGGGCTTCAGTTGTAAATGAGGTGAATGAATTGGGAGACACGGCTTTGCACACTGCAGCTGATAAAGGACATATCGAGGTTGTTAAGGAGCTGCTCAAGTATGCAAATAAGGAAACTCTCACGAAGAAAAATATATCAATGTTCGATCCCTTGCATATAGCTGCTTGTCAAGGACACCATGGTTGGTCATCTACTTCTATTAGTTCAACTCTTGTGTTCGTTTTATACATCGTTTCTGCACACCTTGTTATTGATTTATCTGTACAAATTAAGTTTCTGAGAGTATGGTCTTTTAACTTGAGAAGATTGAGCTGTTGTTACAAATTACATTAGCACATTTGAGCCATGGGCTTGGGCTCGAGCATATGTCGAACTAATTAACTTTAGAAACTATCGTACATCCTTTCATAGACAATTTATGTGCTTCAGTGGTTTGATGAGATTTATTGTCGGAAATCTACTAGGGTATCAACTTTTCCAAGTTGATGGCTTTTACTCCAAAATCACCAAGTAGAATTTAGGCTAGATTTATCATTTTGTCATGAACATATATTGGTAAACACATGTTCTTTTTTCTTTATGTCTCTTGCGTCACAAAAATTAGAAGTGTACTTCTCCCAGATAACATCGACACAGAACAAAAGGTGCGGTATGAGCGCATTACATTTCTAGTCAACCTTGTACCCGAAGATTTTGTCAATATTTATGGGTGTCTATCAAATAATTAGTTTGTGACTGAGTACTAACAGAAGCTAATGCCTATGAACTTTTCAGAAGCTAAGTCATAAAGCCTTTCAACCATAAATGAACAATGACGAGGAACTTTTATAGGTGGTCCAGAAATTTCAATTATAGAAATGGAGAATTCATTTTTTAGTGTTGCCTTTTATGACTTCCTATATTTGTTGTCCACCAGCAACGAAACGTTAATGGTTCCCTTTCATGCGTCATTTCTGTTCCTGTACCATCTTATTTGTCAAACCCATTGAATCTTAGATGACCGGCGCTCATGTTTTGTCGTATTATTGCAGCTATTGTTGAAGTGCTTCTAAATCATGATCCTGGGCTGAGTAAAACAATCGGTCCTTCAAATGCAACTCCTCTTATAACGGCGGCTTCAAGGGGACATCTTAATGTTGTCAATGAACTATTGTCAAAGGATTGCAGCTTGCTGGAAATCTCTAGATCAAATGGTAAAAATGCCTTGCATTTAGCAGCCAGACAAGGACATGTGCATGTAGTAAAGGCATTGCTGCTGAAAGATCCACAGTTGGCTAGACGGACAGACAGGAAAGGACAAACAGCTCTGCATATGGCTGTGAAAGGTGTTAACAGTGAGGTTGTTAAATTGCTACTTGACGCTGATGCAGCGATCGTGATGCTGCCTGACAAATTTGGAAATACGGCATTGCATGTTGCCACAAGGAAAAAACGACCAGAGGTATGTTTTCTTTTAAGTGTCGACTTTAAATTCAGAAAGGTCACAGAAGATTTCTCATATGATCGGGTTTATGATCGTGAAAGATTAAGCTGATTATTTAGCAAGTTTTTTTATGCAAAGAACTCTAACTACCTCCAAAGTCTAATTTGTTTCTAGATTATCAATTAGCTTGTAAATTTTGTATGCTATCTTCTTATCTTAATTACTTTTTATCTGGTGCAGATTGTTAACGAGTTGCTGAGATTGCCTGACACCAATGTAAATGCACTGACCCGAGATCATAAGACGGCTCTTGACATTGCGGAGAATCTTACCCTCTCCGAAGAAGCATTAGACATAAAGGAATGCCTCACTCGATACGGTGGTGTGAGGGCCAATGATTTGAATCAACCAAGAGACGAGCTACGGAAAACTGTTACTCAAATAAAAAATGATGTTCACATTCAGCTCGAGCAAACAAAGCGAACAAATAAAAATGTACATGGAATAGCAAAAGAGCTCAGGAAACTCCACAGAGAAGGCATCAACAATGCTACCAACTCAGTGACTGTGGTAGCTGTGCTTTTTGCGACTGTTGCATTTGCAGCAATTTTTACCGTCCCTGGTGGAGATAATAATGATGGGACTGCTGTGGTTGTGAAAAGTATGTCGTTCAAAATCTTTTTTATTTTCAACGCAATTGCACTCTTTACGTCCCTAGCTGTTGTGGTTGTTCAAATTACTTTGGTTAGAGGTGAAACGAAGGCGGAAAGGCGGGTAGTAGAAGTTATTAACAAATTGATGTGGTTGGCTTCTGTATGTACATCTGTCGCATTTATGGCTTCATCATACATAGTGGTTGGCCGTAAACACAAGTGGGCTGCGGAATTGGTTACAGTCGTTGGAGGACTCATTATGGGTATCGTTCTTGGAACAATGACTTACTATGTAGTCAAGTCGAAGAGGTCGCGTTCGATGAGGAAAAGGGTGAAACATCGGAGTGTATCAAACTCATGGCATCACTCGGAACTTTCAGGTTCAGATATTGACAGAATTTATGCCCTTTAATGTAGTTGGTAGCAGAAGAATGAGACCAGATGTTTGTGTTTTGGTTGATACTATATACATTACTCATCTTGATCTCTTGTAGAGTTGTGTAAATTTGTAAACCAGGAGACTTGTTGTCTGATACTATGTTGTTACTGATAATTATGCATAACTCATCTAACAACAACAAAAGCCTTGAAGAAGGTAATTTTGTGACCTGCCAAGTTGGGTTTAGGTTCATTTTGTATATTTGACACTTATTTTTCGATTGGAAATTTACACTCAGGTCACTTTAGACCAAGCATTCTACTAGTTTGTGGATGAATCAACATGGTAAAGTGTGGTCATGATATAGATAAAAGTTGGTTAACCTGAATACAACAGGCTTCACGCCTGACTCTTCCATTGCATTATACATCTGATTTTGAACAGATCAATGATGATGGTTGATTTTCAGCTTGATGTCTCCGGTTTTTCAATGTTTCATGTTGTTGCAGCTAGATTTTGATCATCCCCAACTATCAATGTTGATACAATGTAAATTGTCAAATTTCCGGCCCGATTTGATGTATTCAGAAGGGATCGATTTGATAGGCAGAGGAAATTGAGCTGGAAAATTTTGAGTTGTAACAAACCACGCCAAAATTAGGGTAAATATCCCGTTGATATTCGACATGTTTTGAACGAACTTGCGTAAAGTGGATCCGCGAAAAACCTATATAAACCATATCGAGAAAATAATAAATCCTATCAAAGACGGATGTGTGTATATGTGAAGAGTAGATTGAATTCAAAGAGGTTTAAACTGTGAAGTATTGAAGGCAATGTTACAGCAACAGTCAGATAGACAATGGTTATAACGTTGAGTCGTTTTTGTGAGCTAGCAACTAGAATAAGTTGTTGAAGCAGCTGAGAGATTGAGTTCACATGGGCTTAGTAATGTGTCATTCACTGGTGGCTTGTGACATGTGAATACATGTGATATGATGTCATAGCACGCATATAAAAGGCTAGAAGTCTTCTTCAATGAGGGGGGTTAGTTAGTATCACAACATAATTAGTTAACTTCTTCTTCAAGCTTCTGAAAACAGTTTTCTCTGAGATTTCGATAGGTTCTATATAACTCTCCATTGTTGAAGTGTTGTAGTATCATTGTAAACGAACTGATCAATAATAGAATCTCTGGTTACTCCCGTGGACGCAGACATTTGTTGAACCACGTAAACCTTGTGTTTGTGAGTTGTTTGATTGATTGTTCGTGTGATCATTGTCTTAACTGTTAGAGCAACGTCGTAGAGTTGATTGTCATTGTGTTTAGTGAGCGGTTGATTGAGCTAAACAAAATAATTGGTGCCGTCTGTAGGAAGACGAAGGCGATCAATTCAGGAGAAACGGTTATGGCTTCGATGGCGAAATTCGAGATCGAGAAATTGTTAGATAAGGTGGATTTCACACTGTGGAAGGTGAAGATGGAAGCTCTCCTAGAGCAGCAAGGTTTGAATCATACTCTGCTCGAAGCTGAAGATTTTTCCAAGGAGATTGATGAAGCTGAGCGCATCATAGGAAAGGATCGTAGCACAGTGATTCTCTCCTTGAGTTATGCTACTATGAGAGAGGTTATTAAGGAGAAAACTGCCAAAGGTGTTTGGGACAAGCTTGAGTCTCTATATCACAAGAAGACTTCTGCAAGCAAGATGCGGATGAAACAGAGGTTCTTCTCATATAGGATGAGACCTGATCGGCCTGTTCTGGATCAGCTTGATGAGTTCAATAAGCTATGCTTGGAGCTTGAATCTTTGGACATCAAGGTTCAAGATGATGGTAAGGCAGTTATCTTGTTGAGCTTATTGCCTAAGAATTATGAGCACTTCATTGACTCAATAGTCTGTCTAAGCCGAATGACTTGAAGGCATCTGATGTAGAGAAAATCCTTGAGGGATAAACTAGATCAAAACAATCCAGGTAGCCTACTTGCTAAGACATTGACTGAAAGCCTGAGTGTGAAGAATGTTTGGAATAGGAATTAAGCCAACAAAGGGAAGAAAATCAAGCTCAAAAGGATCACACACCAGGTGTTTATAAGAATGTTGAGAAAAGGAATGATTCCACTGCAAGAAGGTTGGGCACCTGAAGAAGCATTGTTTTCTCTTAAAAAGAGAAAGGACAAATCCAGGAGCACAAGTTCAAGGTGGAGCCAATATAGCTGTTGTTGGAGAAACATCAAATATCTACAATGATGCTGATGTACTTTCTATAACCAATACTTCATGTGGTTTGTCTCGGACTATGGATTCTGGATGTTCCTTCTATATATATTACATTAGTGAATGGTTTGATACTCTGAGGCATGTGTTCCTTGGTAGCGTTATGCTTGGGATGATTGTTTGCGTGCTATTATGGGGATTGGTAACATTATAATCAAGATGCATGATGGGGTTGATAGAGTACTGATAGATGTAAGGTTCATACCTGCCCTTAGGAGGAATCTGATATCACAGGGCATATTAGATAAGAAAGGTTACAAGTATGAGTCTGAACATGGTGTCATGACAGTAAGCAGGGGGAATACACATGTGATAAAATCAGATCTCATTAATGGTTTATACTATTTGAGAGGAGAAGTGGCGACTAGTACTAGAACAGCTTCCGTTGTTGCGACTGTTAGCACAACTGTTACTTCAACACTGGATAAAACTCAATTGTGGCATGAGAGATTGGCTCATATCCGTGAGAAAGGGTTGAAGGAGCTGTTTAAGCAAGGGCTTCTAGGTGAGGATAAGATCACCAAGGTGAGTTTATGTGAGGATTGTGTCCTTGGGAAAGGCACACAAATCAAGTTATGAAACTGGGAAGCATACTACTAGAGATTCACTTGATTATGTTTACTCTGACTTATGGGGGCCTTCAAGGACTGAGACAATGAGAGGAGGAAAGTATTACATGATTGTATTTGATGACTACTCTAGAAAGGTCTGGCTTATGGTGCTGAAAATCAAGGATGAGACATTCTCAAAGTTCAAGGAGTGGTTGATTCAGGTTGAGAATCAAATAGAGAGAAGATTGAAGTATCTCAGAACTGACAATGGCTTGGAGTATTTGTCAGGAGAAGTCACCAGATTATGCATAGTGAAAGAGATCATTAGGCATAGGACAATAAATGCACTCCACAACAGAATGGAGTTGCTGAGAGGTATAAAAAAACTATATGGGAAAGAGTGAGGTGTATGGTCATTCGTTTTGGGTTGCCTAAGAGGTTCTGGGGAGAGGGTGCAAACACTGCATGCTATCAGATCAATAGAAGTCCCACCTCATCAACAAAGTTTAAAACCCATGAGGAAGTATGGTCTGGACATGTTCCTAGCCTGGATCACTTGAAGGTGTTTGGTTGCTTAGGCCTGGTTCACACTAGGCAGGACAAGCTAGATGCCAGGGCACTGAGGTGTGTGTTCTTGGGTTACCCAATCGGGATTAAAGGATACAAGATGTGGAGCATTGATCAGAATAAGTGTATCCTTAGCAGGGATGTGACCTTCAATGAGAAGGTGATGCCACTCAAGACTCAAAGCTCAGAAGTACAAAATTCTACTAGTACAGATGATGATCTGGATGGATTCAACATTGAGGTGGAGCTTGAGACTGATACTCAGGTGGTTGACAATAGTACTGGCCATTAGACTGAGGATGTATCAGACAATGTTGATACAATAGCAGATACAAATATTAGTGAAACATTGACAGACAGGGCAAGGAGATCTGGAAGACAGGCACCGAACCTGTATGGTTTTGGGAGAGTAGGGAAATCATACATGGTATCTTATGCTCTCAGTGTTTCTGAGGATGTCTGTTACACTGAACCAAACAACTTTATTGAAGCTGTCACTTGTCAAGAGAAGGATCTATGGTTGAAAGCTATACATGAACATTAGATTCTCTGTATAAGAATGAAACCTGGGATATTGTCACTATACCTAGGAACACCAAGCTGGTAGGGTGCAAGTGGATATTCAAGAAGAAAGATGAATCTGCAATAGGAGGACAAGTGAGGTTCAAGGCAAAGTTGGTTGCCAAAGGCTTTACATAGAGAGAAGGAATAGATTACTCATAAATCTTTTCTCCTGTAGTTAAGCACACTTCAATCAGGATATTATTGTCTATTGTGACTCAGAATAGATTCTATCTACAATAGATGGATGTAAAAACTGCTTTCAAAACTGCTTTCTTACATGGAAATCTGGAAGAACAAATCTCTATTAAAGTGCCAGATGGAGTAGAGTTGAAGAATGATGATTCTAAGGCATGCTTGCTCAAGAAATCATTGTCTGGTTTAAAGCAATCTCCTAGGCAGTGGTACAAGAGGTTTGATATCTTTATATTATCCGTGGGGTTTAAGAGAAGCAACTATGATAGTTGTATTTACCAAACTGGAGATGGTAGTACATGAATGCTATACCTATTTGTTGTATGCTGATGATATTTTGATTGTTGGAAAATGCAAGAAGATGGTTGAAGGGGTGAAGATAAGACTAACCAAGGAGTTTGAGATGAAGGATTTGAGATTTGCAAAGAGGATACATGGTATGGATATACACAGAAGTGAAGATCAATAAGTGACTACTCTTACTCAATATAGTTACTTGAAGAAAGTTTTAATCAAGTTCAAGATGCATGAGTCCAAGCCTGCATCTGTTCCCTTGAGTTTGAGCTTGAAAGTCTCAAATGATCAATGCCCTACTACTGAAAGAGAAAGGCATAGAATGGAGGCTATACCTTATGCAAGTGCAGTTGGAAGTGTCATGTATACCATGGTCTGTTGCAGGCCTGATCTTGCATATTCTATGAGTGTAATTAGCAGGTATATGAGCAATCCTGGACATGCTCATTGGAAAGTTGTGAAAGGGGTATTGAGGTTTATCAAAGGTACAACGGATCATGGATTGTATTTCAAGAAGGTGGATGATTCTGATCAACCTTTGGTGGGATATGTTGATGCTGATTGTGCATCTAATGTTGACACAAGAAGGTCTAACACAGGATATGTGTTTTACTCTATATGGAACTGCTATGAGCTGGAAAAGCTCACAACAACAAGTGGTGGCTCTATCAACTACATAGGCTGAATTTATTGCGATGATTGAAGCAATTAAGGAAGCTTTGTGGCTTAAGGGTTTACTTCAGGAGCTTGGCATATATCAGGAGTGTGTTATAGTGTATTGTGATAATCATAGTGCAATACAGTTGTCTAAACATCAAGTGTTTCATGAGAGGACTAAGCACATTGATGTGAGGCTGTACTATATCAGAGGTGTGATTGATGAGGGAAGTATCAAAGTGGAAAAGATACATACTTCTGAGAATATGGCTAATAGTTTGACAAAAGCTTTGCATGTGTCGAAGTTTTAGCTTTGTTCATCATTGATGAAAGTGCAGGAGGGTCTGCTCCAACCTTAGGAGTGACATTGGAGTACCATAGCGGAATTTAATCTAAGGTGGAGATTGGTGAAGAGTAAATTGAAATCAGGGAGGTTTAAACTGTGAAGTATTGAAGGCAATGTTACAACAACATTTAGATAAACAATGTTTATAACGCTGAGTCGAATCTGTGAGCTGACAGCTGGAATAAGTTGTTGAAGTAGCTGAGAGCGTGAGTTCACATGGGCTTAGTGATGTGTCCTTCACTGGTTGGCTTGTGACACGTGAAGATATGTGATATGATGTCATAGCACGCATATAAAAGGTTGGAAGGCTTCTTCAATGAGGGGGCTTAGTTAGTATCAGAACAAAATTAGTTTACTTCTTCTTCAAGCTTCTGAAAACAGTTTATTCTGAGATTTCGATAGGTAATCTGTTCTCCATTGTTGAAGTGTTGTTGTATGACCTGTATCACTGTAAACGAACTGATCAATAATAGAATCTATGGTTACTCCCGTGGAGGTAGACATTTGTTGAACCACGTAAAAACCTTGTGTTTGTGAGTTGTTTGATTGGTTGTTCGTGTGATCGTTGTCTTAACTGCTAGAGCAACGCCGTAGAGTTGATTGTCATTGTGTTTAGTGATCAGTTGATTGAGCTAAACGTAACAGTATATAACTTATCTAGAGATGATATATATTACCAATAAAACCGTTTATATTATTAATCAAAACGTCTATTTTACTAATGAATAAATTATTTTATAATATGGAGAAAAACACAAATGTAAAAACATAAACACATTGATTAATAATATCAATTTTATTTTATTTTAGACCTACGTTCCATCATATATATAAACCAGTTATAGACCGCTTATTGTAACACTAATGTTTTATTTCTTCATCTTAATAAAACATAACATAATTGATATGAATCAAACCTATTTGAACTGAATTATTTTATTTGTTACAAAATTTGTGAAATTCCAAAATTTTGTGAGAGTCTTGAGAGTCTTGCAATATTGTATACTAATTGTGCAACGTTTTGTGCAAATTTTGGAGTTTTGTGTATTTATAAATTGTATATTATTGTATACTAATTGTGCGGCTGGATCTTTTTGTGTGAGACTCTCGGTACTCTCAGGAGAATTTCTCTTTATTTGTAGTATAAGAGAAACCAATCAAATTTGAACTGAACTGAAATACAGTAAAAACTCCATAAAGTCATATCGTCTGGACAGGAAAAAAATATTTCTATAGAGAGTTTATTCCTAAGTAGAGGTTTGTATTAAAAATATATTTTTTATAATAAAATAATATACATAACTTAAATATTGTATTTATTGAATAAAAATCACTAAGTACTAACTTGACAAGCTACAAATGTTTTTGTTCAACAAGAAGGTTCATATATCGATGAACTACTACTTACACGAAAGCTAAAAGATAGGTTTACTACTCAAAAGTTCAAATTATTATCACAAACAACTTTAAATAAGTATTTTACATCTTAATTTTTTAAAATTAAAATAATATATATAGATAAATATTATTCAATATTATGTCATTTAGAGAGGTATCATTATTTAAAGCGGGACCAGAGAAAGTCATGAAATATGACAATGTGGAGTTTATTCTTATTTATAACTGGTCCCAAGTTGGGACCAGAATTTTTTATGAGTATATAGAGTTTTTAATACTTTATAAAGTATTCATTTACGAAGTTTTTACCGTCAATAGTTTTTGTTAGATGTAGAGAAGTCAAGAAGAGGAACTTATACATCAGAAAGTATAACTCAGTTGGTAATAAATAAGCTTCCCCTTCGACTAATAGCTCAGGTTCGAATGATATTTTTCTTTTTGAATTTGAAAAAAATTGTTAGGAAATGATTGGTAGGGAATGTGCTTTGTTTGGTCAAAACGCATGTGTGAAGCCCGTATGTGTTATTGAGTGTGTTTTAGTAGGTTTGACCGGGAAAAACGTTGCTTGGTTCATAATTTATGAGTTGTTTTGATATGTATTTCAAAATGCAAATAACTGTTTGGTACGATTTCTGAAATGTGATTGTGGTTGTATTTTAGCCATTTGCATTGTGAAATGACTAAAATGCTTAAATTTTATAGTTGTTATGAAGCTGTTTGTTGAAACGGTACATATATGTTTGTCAATGTGTTTTGTAATCGTGTTTTATAAAATATTTTATAGTTTGTATTTTTAATGTATTGTATTAAAT
>JAYMSP010003611.1:0-19132 GCA_036897095.1 Plantago elongata
ATGTTTACTTGGAGCTTGGACTCTCATGTTGTCCTAATTTACTTAGTATTTTGTAATGCTGCTGACTGTACTTACTTTGTAATACATTTGTAAAGTTATCTCATAAGTTGTAATGTCTTTCTGATGATCATAGTCTCTGATAATATATATATATATATATACTAAGAAGATAACTTGTCAGCAAAGATCACTTCTTGTGATTTGATTGATGTTTACTTTCTGCACTTAATTTATCTGATTGAATATCTTTTGAAATGATTAAGTGGTGGATTGTTTTCACTTCCATGTTTGTAATAAGACTTTAAGATAGTCATGGGTGACTGATCAAAAAAGGGGGAAACTTGTTAGGAATATCATTTAGTGTTTTTTGATCATTCACCATGTAACTTATCGTTAGTACAGAAAGGTGACTAGTACTCTCGGTTCACTTGAACATTGTAAAGAGAAAATCACTTAGTATGTTAGTCTAGTTAAACTTGTATAGGATTGTTTAGGTCTCTGAATGTAATTTTTATGTTTCGAAGATAGCCGTGAAGAAGGATCCTAGCAATGGAGTTCATTCGAAGATTTGAAGACTGAAGATTGCGCGAATTTAATGAAGACACAAAGGATAAGTCTCCTCTGAAATGCTATGTTCAGAAAACCTTGTATAGTGATTAAGCACCTTACACCTCTCTGAAGATATGCCATTCTAATTCAATGAGCATGCTAGCTTTCTGATAAGCACATGTGTCCATTGAGACTACAGGACAAGAACTAGTGCAGTGTATTAATTACACCGACTGAAAAAGTCAATTCCAGCAAGCCCTCTCTGAGAAACGAGATAGTGACTTCTGAGTACTTATTCCGAGATATCAACGGATTGAATTCTCAGAAGCTCCAACGGATTCTATTCGAACGACTCTCAAATTCATCTATAAATATCAACACTTAGAAGTTGAGAGAACAACATTCTGAACGTTGAACAACTCGAAGTACGCTCATATTGTAATATCAAGCAAGTATTCTCTCAAGCTTTCTAACTACAGTTCTCCAAGCTTACAGTCAAATAGCTCGAAGAATTACTGGTAGTTCTAAGTGTCCTGAACCTTAACAAGAGTTTGATTATATGTGAAAGAGTTGAGCACTCTGATACCCTTACTGAAGTTCATTCTCCAGAACAACTATCAATACTTGGGTCAAAAAGGAGAATCCTTCCATATACTGAACAAGTATATTAAGTTGTGATTTCTTCTCCAACTCTCTGGATAAATAGCTAAAAAGTTATTCAAAGAGAAGCCTGACAATCAATTATATAACTAACACCATCAAGGCGTGGAGTACATGAAGTACTTGGTTTGAGAAATCAAGGAAAAGCTCCAAGGTTATCTTGAGTACATGAAGTATTTGGCTTTAGAAGCTAGGGAATAAATCAGGGGGAACACTTGGTTGGGAACCATTTGTTTGTAAGGATCTTAGAATAGAATATATATTGTAAGGTGAACTCAATTGTCTGTTCTAGTAGATTCTAGGTCTCAGAAAGGTCGAAGTGGACTAGTTGGAGGATTACGCTACCTCCAGAAACCACCATAAGTTGGTGTGTTATTACTTCATTTACATTCTAGCAACAAACACTCACACATTATTACTGCAAAGCACATTAACGTTTATCTATCGCTTAAAGTCTTCCGCTCTCTGAATCTAAGTATCAGAAACTCCCAAGGTTTCAAAGATATATTGTTTATCGACGAAAGTTTGTAAATACTATTCACCCCCCTCCTCCTAGACTTTACCTTCGTCGTTATCTGGACCAACAGTTGAGTACATTCATCTGCATGAAATTCAGTATGTTAAAGTCGTATACCAACCCACCTATAAGCTTTTAATTGTTAAACTTGTAATTATCTTATTTTCAAAGTTTGTTTAGCCTACAAATTTAGTTAGTTATTGGGTGGAATTATAACATTCTTAAAGTTCTCAAGTTTGAATTATTTTGTTCATATCATTTATTTACTGTTCGAATTGAGCTCCTAACTTGAAAGTATATCATTCTTGGATTTCTTTTTCCTTTTAAATGGATTCAAGTTGAAATTCCGCCCGTAAACTAAATATTCAAGTAGGATAATCTTTTTCTTAGAGTTATATAGTTTACCCATCAAACTAGGTTTCTAAGTTTTAATTATCACTATTTCAGTGTTTCTTATTATTTTCCATACAACGTGTTCATAGCATGTAATTACCGTTCGAATTGAGTTCCTAATTTGAAAGTATATCATTCTTGAATTATTATTTTTTTCCTTTTAAATGGAATTCTCAAGTCGAAATTCCCCCCGTAAACTAAATATTCAAGTAGGATCTTCTTCTTCTTAGAGTTATATAGTTTACCCATCAAACTAAGTTCCTAAGTTCAATTATCACTTTTCAAGTGTTTCATAGTATTTTTCATACAACGTGTTCACAACATGTATTTACCGTTCGAATTGAGTTCCTAACATGAAAGTAAATCATTCTTGGAGTTTTTTTTTTTCCTTTTAAATGGAAGTCTCAAGTTGAAATTCCGCCCGTAAATTAAATATACAAGTAGGATAATCTTTTTCTTAGAGTTATATAGTTTGCCCATCGAACTTAGTTCCTAAGTTTTAATTATCACTTTCCCAGTGTTTCTTAATAATTTTTTATACAACGTGGTTTACTTATTTTTAGAGTTATTTTAACCCTCAAATTGAATTCCTAAGTTGACATTGTCCCGCTATTTGAGTTTGTTCTTACCATTCAGATTTAGTTCCGTAGTTGAAAATTTATGAATTTCCTATAACAATTTTTTCGGTATAGTGTGATTTACAATTTAAATAGAGTTTTCAAGTTGTAATTACTTTTTTTTTTAAATTTTATTTTAGACGTTCCTCAGAATTTCATAGAATATTAAAAAGCTAAGTTATAACACACCAAACTAATGATCCACTTTGTATACAAATTACATATTTTACAATTACATTTTTAATATCGTATGTTCCCTTGATTAAGAACTTAAATGAATAAATTTACAAAAATAGAATTAATTTTATTTGGTTAAAAATATAAATATAATTAATTAAAGTCCGGTGAGCATATCATATGCTTTTTCACGGCATGTGGGACTTCTTATGAGTATAATTTGGGCTAGATTTATAGTTTATTATATACCCACATGATTTGCGCCTGGTATAGTTTATTACATGTTTAGTGATTGAAACATGCAATTAATTAGATAAGAGGTTCATGCATGTAATAATTTTCCCATGAAATTAGGAAGGATATACTTGGGTTAACGTGAATAAATTGGAAGGAAAGAATTTACATGCATGATTTATTTTTCCCTACAAAATAGGATCATTAAAAAAAATTGGTTTGGAGAAGAATTTGCCACATAGGATTCTTGTCCATGTGGCATGCTTCTCCTTTGAGATAACCCATCACTTTTAAATAATATATGAATAATATTTGCACCTAATTTTATGGATAAAGTATTGTTTAAGGAGTAAATATTGTTTAGCGTCGAATTGATGTTGGCTCGATGAGAACAAATTATATATGGTGAAAATCGAGATAGATCAATGGGGGATTATATCATATAGAAATATGGAATCATTCTTGTGTTACGACTTACGAATGAAGTATCAATATAGATTTGATTTGGGCCAAGGTAAAGAATGGGTTGGGCCGAACTTATTTAGGCCGAATCCAGACCCACTTAAATTCCCAGGGCCAGCCTATGGGTCGGGTTTGGGTCGTTGTCAATGATTTTTCATTTGAATCAATCCTCTATAATATAACAAAGAATTTTATATCGTCACACTAAATGTGTTGATACGGAAATATGTCCAATTCATTATTTGGATGTCTCACGATTGGATCCTAAGACATCATGGTATTACATGGTCAAGGTCTCAAGGATCCGAGTATGAGATCCCAAGCCAAAGGCCATCCAAGGTCAAACCAGACCAAAACATACAAGAATACCGTGATAGAAATATCCGGACCAAAGTGCTATATCCGTAAGGAAGCAGGTTCGGACCACTAACACATATGAGTCTATATCTGGACCTAAAGAGAACCAAGTATAGCAGATCATAGCACGTCAGTAGGATAGGGCGTGACCAGTTCCGAACGTCATGATCTGGAGCATTCCCCTCAGATGTCTTCTCAGACAAGAGGATGAAAATGCCCTTAAAGATCCTACAAATTGACTAATCTAGCCTTGAGACCCAAATGGTAGATGGGTTATGAGTATACTATAGTCCATGGGCTTAATTAAGCTTTGTAGACTTAATCTTAGCCCTACACTTGACACAATCCAAAAGGTCTACCCATAAATAGGGAATAATCTCTATAAATAGTGCACATTTTCCAAAGTAAATCAACAAGCTCACAAGTTCACTTGATCTTCTCATTTTACCATAAGCTTTAGACCTTCATTTTTACCGAGTTGATTCATAGTCACTCTCGTTTTTCACCTCATCCAATCTTCTCCAAAATATTCTCTCTCGTTTATGCTCATTATGTCGGAACCCTAGGTTCTTCTTCATCTCTGCTACTCTAGCAGCCTTCTGCTTCTAGAGATTCACCCTCATGGCTATCCGTTTATCTTACCCTCCCTCCACTGACCCATTATCTTCTTCTAATTTGATTTCCCGATCAGATCCATCTTTCTCTTCTCCTAACCCTACCTCTCATCCTAACCCTAGTTATCCCTCTGACTTGTCCGCAAAGTGGCTTGATGTTGTCTCTTCTATTCCCAGGTTTTCGATTAGGAACCTCTGGCGAGTGGGTCGTCCGGTAGCTCTACTGCTAATCCTTCTTTACCCTCGTCTTCTTCTATCCCTCCATCTTCTCCCCCCTCAAGCCTACTAGTCTTATACCTCCTACCGATCCTTCGCCTGCTTTTCCTCTCCCGGCACCCAGTTCCTTTGCTAGGGTTGCAAATTCTCCAGCAACTAGTCCTTCTAAGGTGTCCAGATCTCAATTTTATGGGGGTGGAAGAACTTGCAGAACTTGACTCTCAAGTAGCCATGTGTGGAAGGTTCCTTTGTGGAGAAGGGACTTGTTGATGAGGTTTAAATGGTAGATCAAGTGTCAGACCCTGCTCCTATTCCAGCAGAGCAACCTGAAGTTATTCCATCTATTGTAGAGAGGGAAGTTATTCCTAGTAATCCTATTATCTCATTGAGTCAGTCTGCTTCTAATTTAGAATTTGAACCTAATATATTGCAGGAAAATAGAAGATCACTGGATGGTATGGGTCATGTTCCCTTGACTTCAGATTCCTAGTAATCCATTACTCATGTTATACTTTGCATTCAGAAAATCCATAAAGTTTGGGTTTGTTTTGCTAGTCTTTTTCAAGTCCAGTTAAATTCCCATGACAGTATGATGGCTAGATTCAAAACTTGGTTTTATTCCTCAGACTATGTTTGTGCTCATCATATCAGAGTCCTTGTCCCTTTACTGATTGGTTGGTATGGCTAGCTAGCAAGTAATGATGCCAAATACAATGGTAAACCCATTAAGGTTGATCTTATCATTTTCAAGATTATGCACTTTATCCATTTGTCCAACTTTGCCAAGCCATTTGATAGCTCCTACTAGAGGTGATTTTAGTGTGGCATAATTGTGGTTTCTTGACTTGCCCATTGACTACCTACCTAAGGTAACTTTAGTGTATTGGGAAAAACCTCCTCTTAACTGGGTTAAAGTTAACTCTGATGGTGCTTTTAACCAATACACTAAGAAAGCTGCATAAGGTGGTATCATTAGGGACTCAGATGGGAGAATTCTATGTAGTTTTTCCAACTTTCTAGGGTTATCATCCATTCTTAATGCTGAGCTTTTTGGTATTTGGCATGGATTGCAGCAGAGTGCAGAGATGCATTTTCAGAAGGTTATCATTGAGACTGCATTTGAAGTGGCTTTGAAGCTGATTAATAATGCTAACATACACTGGCATTGGTCTTTGTCTTTGATATTATGTAAAAGATTGCAACTTTGTAAACAATGAGACATTAAATTTGTCCATGTTTATAAAGAGGGCAATTCTGTGGCAGATTGGTTGGCAGGTGAATCCCTTCTTGTGGAATCTAGTCAGGTTCATAATATTGAAAACAGTCCTATTAGAGCAAGACAACTTGCCTACAATGAAAAAATAGGTTGACCCTTATCAGTTTCACCGAAATCATGCCTTATTATTTGCTTATTAGTATAAGGTTGGAGCAGGCTAATTTATGTAGAGAAGTATCTAATTTCAAAGGAACTCATGTTGTGCAGTTTGATGGTTGTTTTGTAGTTTTCTGGATTATGCAGCTTAGATCAAGGAGCTCGAATCCATTGGTTTGTCCGGCCAGGGTGGTTCTGCTAACTCCTAACATTTTTACTAATATTAATCTGGAGAAAATAGTCCTTTTTGAGATCATTGTATTAGGAACCTACTCAGTATTATGTACATTTCAGCACTGTTTATTGCATGCAATTTTTAACTAAGTATGGCACATTTTTTGATGGAGTCACGCAACTCAATATTGTTAGGAGGCCACCTCGTGCTCTTGTCACTTGTATTGAAGCAGATAGGTACAGGTTCCTATCTTCCGTTGGTTCTGCAGATGGTTTGCGCAGTAGTTTAGTGCAGTTAGTCGGCCTAGTGTGCCTTTTGTCCAGTTTATTTTGTCTAGACTAGCTGCTACTTGGTTTTGTTTCATGGGTTCCTACTATATATAATAAATAAGCCCCTCCCCTAGTATTTTAGATTTCGTTGTCCTAAGGAACATCATTTTTCATCTAGTGGGAAATATCTCCTCCTTAGGGTCTTACCTCGCGGATTCGTCCCATACCTCTAAATCTTGGCTAGGCTCTTATAGTCTTGACATACTAGACGGAAGGGGTAGGTAAGATCACAACGAACTATACGCTAGTTGAGTTGCTTATATTTTATCAAAAAAAAAATCACTATCGAGTAAAGTCTCATAAACCGGTTTGATTCTAGGCAAGCCAGATCTAAAGGTTCTAAACCCACCCCCCCCCCCCCACTCTAGTCACTAAGATTGAGACGTTGATCCGGAGCGGGCAATTGAAGGACCCATACTTCAAAGGAGAATAGAGCCTACTCGGAAGGGATGATAGGAGTCCGAGACCCAATCCATGACACTCCCACCTTCTCCTAAGAATACTCAACCTCCGGAAGTAAGAAGATATGATGATTATCCGGAAGATAGGGATTACAAGAATTTTCCCTATAGCAGAGTCATCAACGCTATAGCCGGAGGGCCGGGTGGAGGAGATAGTCGAAACGCTAGGGAGAAAACTTCTCAAGATATCAAGAATGGTGATTTGGTTCGGATCCCAGTGCCTCCGAGGGGGTCCAATGTCATTTCCTTTGATAATAGTAAAATACCGCCCCCAACACCCAGAGGAGGGGATACCCGACCCCCCGACGTTCTTGTGGTACTTTCATTAGTCATTTCCACATACAAAGTCAATAAGGTGTTGGTGGATACGGGGAGTTCCTGAGATATTATCTCCAAGCGAACCATTGACCAGATGAACTTGGGGGATATTGAGTACGGTAGGGTGAACACTTCACTATCCCGATTTGGAGAAGCGATTGTCGCACCCATCGGAACCATTAAGCTACAGGTGTCGTTGGGCACTTCACCGAGGAGAGTGACTCAGACTATATTGTTCCTAATAGTGGATAAGGCATTCAGTTCCGAGTCATCTCATCTTCATTATACAATCGAGTCAAGTTCCCCACTCCTTATGGTGTTGGAGAGGAAGTAGGCAATAGACGAGAAGCTTGGGAATGTTATATACTATCCACAAATATAGCCGCCAATTTGGTACTCGCGATTTCTAAGGTTCCAAACCCAACACAACCTCCGAAGACTGAAATAGGGGTAGGAGCATTGGATCAAAACTTTCCCAAGTCTGTTCGGATCGAGTCCCATGAGACCCTCAAAGAGATCCAAATCATTGAGGAAAATCCGGATAAAAAGACTAGGGCTGGTACGGAAATGAACTTAGAGGTAGAGATGAAACTGATAACCTGTCTAAAGAAAAATTCAGATATCTTTTCTTGGAGTGCGGATGTCCTAAGAGGGATAGACCCTAGGGTAGCTGTTCACCGCCTGAACATGGATCTCATGGTCAAGCACATCCGACAAAAGAGGAAGGATTTTGGTTCGATCGAAGATGCTATCATTGTTGCAGAAGTGGATAGGCTACTGAAAGCCGGACATATCGAGGAGGTCAGATATTCGGGTTGTGTATGTAATATTGTCCTAGTTGAGAAATCTCCAGGGAAATGGCAGATGTGCAATGATTTTACTCGGCTTAACAATTTTGTCCGAAAGATCCGTACCTCTTACCTCGGATTGATAATCTGGTGGACTCTACAACCGGATGTGCTTTGCTAAGCCTTATGGATGTCTATCAAGGTTTCTATCAGATTCGGATGGCCCAAGAGGATGTCCCGAAGACAGCCATCTTTGCGACAGGAGGAGTTTATTGCTTCAAGGTAATGCCATTCGAACTCAAGAATGTCGGGCAATATATCAAAGGCTCGTGAAACAAATGTTTAAAGAAGAGCTAGGCAAGACAATGGAGGTCTATGTGGATGATATGTTAGTCAAGAGCAAAACTGAGGAAAGACACATTGATCATTTGGAGAAATGCTTTGACATCCTGAGGAAGTACGTGATGAGTTTAAATCTGGACAAATGTACTTTCGGGGTCATGGGGGTAAGTTCCTCGGATACATGGTCACAAAGAGAGGTATTAGTGACAATCCAGAAAAGATTCGAGCAATCCTAGACTTACCACAACCCAAGAATGTCAATGAAGTGCAACAACTCATCGGAAGGGTCCTATCCCTTAGCAGATTCATTTCGAGGTCAACCGAGAAGAATTTACCATTCTTCAAGATATTGAGGAAAGGGGATAGATTCGAATGGACAAAGGAGTGTGAGGAAGCCTTCGAAAGCTTTAAAACCTACTTGCTTTCACCTCCTCTCTTGTCCAACCCAATCGAAGGAGAGCTTCTATACTTAGTTGTGACAAACAAAGCTATGAGCTCCGTGCTAGTCTGGATTCAAGGGAATGATCATTTGGCCATCTATTACCTAAGCAAAGCTCTTGCTGGACCCGAGTTGAGGTACCTTCACATTGAAAAAATGGCTTATGCTTTAGTCCACACGGCCCGAAGGCTTAAGCCTTACTTCAAATCCCATCAAGTTATTGTTTTGACCAATGAGCCCCTTAAGCAAGTGATGGGAAGGCCGGAACAACTAGGGAGACTATAGAAGTGGGCAATCGAACTTAATGAGTACAAAATCTCGTACCAGGCTCCGTCAGCCAAGAAATCCCAAGTCCTAACAAATTTTCTAGTCGACTTTCCGGAATAAGGCACCAAGGATCCGGAACCCACGGGTATCGAGCTGGTGGATCCGGAAATCCTACCCGAAGCACCTCTATCTGAATCGCTATCGATAGAAGAAGAGGAGCAAGATTATGAGAATGGTGTCTTCAGGGATCAATGGATGTTTATTGTAGAAGACTCGGACACCATGATGGATGTCGTACCTTCCGGAGAACCACCTGAAGATGTTCATATGCAAGAGGAAAAGGGGACACCCGAAGGAGGCTTAGAGAAACAAGGTTCACCTTGGATTTTGCAGGTGGAAGGATCATCCAATGGCAAACTCGGAGGGAAAGGTATCCACCTCCGTAGCCCCGAAGTAGCTCAAGTGGACTATGCCATTACCCTGGACTTTCGGGTGATCAATAATGAAGCTGAGTATGAGGCTCTCCTAGTAGGCCTTCGGATGGCAAAGGCCCTACAGGTGAAGAGGATCCAAGCCTATACAGGCTCCCAGCTAGTTGAATCTCAGTACTCCGGAGCTTTTACTACTAAGGGTCCAAATATGGGTTTGTACTTAGAGAAGCTCAAAGACAAAGTGTCGAATTTTGATAAGTTTTCTCTTGAGAGGTTTGATAGGTCGTGTAACGAGAAGGCGGATTCTCTTGTCAAATTAGCCTTTGCATCCGAAGCATTGGACACGTAGGAGTATCATCTTGTTAACTCTTCGGGTTTCTTCTCTTCAGTGTGAAGGACATCTGGTATATCATTTCGACTCGGAAAGAACTTGGATGACCGATATTCTAGCTTATCTTCGGAATGATATATGACTTTCGAATCTAGTTGAGGCCCAAAGAGTTCAATGCCGAGCACCCCGGTACTTCCTGCTCGAAGGTGACCTTTATAAGAGATCCTTCAATGGAACACATTTGCGCTACCATTCCGGAGGGAGGACTTTGGCACAAAAGATTATCCGACAGGCCTACTACTGGCCAACAATTGATAAGGACTCGGCTAACTTCGCCCGAACCTATAGTTATTGCCAATTCTACGCCAAAATCCCTCATAGACCCAGCAATCTGATGATTCCGTCAATCATCTCTTGCCCGTTCGATCACTGGGGCATTGACATTGTGGGATCATTCCCTCGGGGAGCCCAACAAAAGAAATTTTTGATTGTGGTCGTAGAATACTTCACAAAGTGGGTTGAAGCCGAGGGAATGGCTACCATCACGGAGGCCCGTGTCCGGACCTTTATCTGGAACAACATAATTTGTTGCTTTGGACTCCCACGGATACTCATCTCGGATAACGAATCTCAGTTATCCATAAACAAACTTACGGAATGGTGCAAATCCTTGAAGATTGAGCAGCGCTTCACTTCAGTTGGATACCCCCAAGCCAATGGACATGCCGAGTCTACCAACCGAATAATTGTGAAGATCTTGGAGAAAAGGCTCAAAACATTCCAAGGGAGTTGGGTCGAGGATTTGGATGGTGTACTTTGGGCACACCGGACCACTCCGAGAACTGCAACCCAGGAACCCCCTTTCTCGTTGGTTTATGGATCCGAGGCAACCATTCCCTCGGAGGTCATTGTTGAAACTCATAGAATCCGACAGTATCAGCCCGAGGAAAATGAGGCGGTTTGGATCTATGATCTCGAGCTCCTGGAGGATAAGAGGAATTCTTCTTTGGCTCATGTTCTTAGATATCGGACTTCCATCGCCCGAGCCTACAACAAAAACGTGTGCAGCAAGGACCTCTAGATTGGAGACTTGGTCTTAATGAGGGTGGATATCCTTAGCCACATTGGAAAACTCAAACCAAATTGCGAAGGCTGCTATAAGATCATTGGGGTAAGGAACAATGGGAGCTATGAGCTAGAAGACCTTGGAGGAAGAGTACTCAAGATAACCTGGAATGAGAGGAATTTGCAATAGTTTTATGCTTAGGATGGTGTTGATCATTTCTGTTTTGTCCAAACATGTTCCAAAGGTCATTTTGACCCACCATTTGTAATTATGTTTCCGTCAAATCAATACAACGGCTATCTTTTTCAAGAATCGATCTCTTTACTTTTGAATACATATCTCTCCTCGGATATAGAGTTTCGGCTATGATATAGTCCGAACCAAGAAATGATTGTTAAAGCAAAAACTCAAACATTAATGTTCGGATATATCATACAAACATCCGAATAAAAATTACTTGCAGAAGATAAAAGAGAAATCACACTTCGCATGCAAAATGAGTGTCATACAAACATCCGAATAAAACAGACAACATATATTCGGAGCAAACAAGAGTTGCAAACAAATAATGAGCATTCAACATAAAGTTAAACAATTCGGTTGGAGGGCTGAGGCCACACCATCATCAAGCATTATCCGAAGTAAAGCAGGAAATTGAAAAAGTATTATGGTGAAAATGGAACGGTGCAAGAAAATAAATTGGCTAAGGTCCGAAGACCGTACACTTATACAGAGCATACTCCGCCTTCACTTGTTTCTTCACTCCGGGGCTTGGGAAGTCCCCTATCCGGTAGCCTTCTTGGCCTTCTCAACTTCGTGCTTTTTCCTCATCTTTTCCACATACCTCGGGGCATCTTCCTTCAAGTCCAGCTCCGGATGCCCGATGACTGGAGCCAAGATTGTCAGCCAGTCCCAATTGTGATCATGATAGGACTCGAGAGGGACCAAGATGTGTTGCATCAATGTCCCAGGCACAAAATCTGGAAGGAAAGGAACCCCGTGGTTGAACTTCAGATCGGTCGTCTCCAAGGCAACCAGCTCCACAAACTCGTCCTTGATTAGCTCGGCATCATCCAAGGGCTCTCCAGTGAAATGAGTTCCATCCGGATTGTTGTAAGCACTTAGGCCCTAAGTCTTTGGATCGAAGTTATCCGGAATCAGCCCCTTCAATTGGAATTGGCCTATGGCAGCCTTGAATCCCTCACTCCAGGCGTCGTCACCTGTGCTTTGGAGATAAAACTTGCAGGAGGTAGAAGTCAGGAAGTCATGGACAGCTTCAGTCCGAGTCTTTTGGAGATTGAGGAGCATTTGATCTTTCAAGCTTCGGGTCAGCTCCAGGAAGTCTGTTAAACCCTTCTCAAGCACTTTGTTGTCAGTCCGGACACTGGTCAGATCATAGGAAACATTTTAATACTCGACCAGCTTCCTCATCTCCGAGGAAACATTTTCATACTTCTTGATGTAGTCCTGGACTTTCCCCTCCATCTCCTTCACACTGGCTTTGGACTTGGAGAGTTGGATGTCTATTTCGGCTCTCTCTCTCCAGCCATAATCATGCAAGCCCGGACAATAGCAGTCCTCTGGATCGAAGGCAGATCCTAAAGGCACAGTAATAATTGACTACAAATCAAGCACAAGTTTAAGCAATTCGGATGATATACCTTCATGTTTGCCTCAGCCAGCTCGGCTATCCACTCCACCTCGTTCACGGTCACAATTCGGGTCCCTCAGCCTCTAAGTCGTCATAAGGGCTGGGGACCTCAATTTCCTTACCTTTCCCCTTCTTAGCCGGGAGTATTGGACTTTCGGATGCCCTTTTAGCTCCAGAAACTGCCTTCGTGGCAGAAGATCCGGATGGCTTGGCAGATCCAGACCCAACAGGTTTGGGAGGCTTTTTAGCATCAGCAGCCTTCCCAGTCGCAGTCTTACCCTACTTCGGAGTGGGAATCTTCATCGGATCATGGCCTTGGTAGACTAGCTGAAGATTATGATCCTGAAATGTGGCAGCAGGGCTCTTTCATCGGTAGGGTAGTGGAGACTTTGATGGTCCGGAACCGAAGCTTGTTCGTGATCTCTTGCTCCTGATCCTCCTTTTGTTTCCTCTTCAATTCTAACAAGTCTGACATGATGTACTCGAACCAAAACTCTACAAGGAAAATGTACTGACTAGATCCGAGAGAAAGTGTATCCGTAGTAATTATACTTGCACATATTTGAAGGCACTGGGCAGGAAACAAAAACAAGCAAGCAAGCTTCAGATGTCTATATATTCGGCCCTATCACTAACCAAAATCATGTTTCGGATTTCCATGGTAACATTCTGCGGCCAATCCGACCAGATAAGGCAAAGGCTGACAGATCAACCCTCGGAAGAAATATTTTTGGGTTCGATGCTTTTTCCAGAGACCTTTCATCCACTCAGGTAAGTTTCGTGCCGGACTTCGGGTAAAGATGAAAGTCTCCTGAGAGAACACAAAGGGGAATACCCATTTTTCCCGACTCGATTAGGGTTGACCAGCCTCAAAAGCCGGACAGAGAAAGAAAAACTTCCTCCACTATACTACACCAAGAGAAGAGATCGGATCCTCAAAAAAGGCATACCCGAACTGAACTAGGAACGAATAGAAATTCAGATGGGGATCATTGGCCTTAATCTCAAACAGCATGTGGAAGTTGGTTGTGTTTAGGGAAATCCCCAGATGTTTGCACAGGATGCCGAAGCACATCAAGTTTCCCAAAGAGTTCGGGATGATTTGGCGTGGAGTCAGCTCGAGATCGTTAAAGATTCAAAGAAATTGGGGAGCAACGAGAAGTCTCCATCCGCAGTGAAGCGAGACTTCGTAGACCGCTAACATCCTTCCGGAGGGTTATAGAAGGCATGTTTTGGACCCGAAGCAATCAACTCCAACGATTCTGGGATCTCATATTTGGCATGGATTTCCTTCAACCTCTTGAATGTTATTTCGCTGACCCTGGTCGGAAGAGTTTCATCCATATTCAACTCCCCATCAACATTCGGATGCAAAACATCATCCCTACTCCTCGGATACTTGATCTCGTAGACCCGATCACTCGAGGTCCCCACAGATGTACCAACCTGGTCATCTTCATCCTCTTCTTCTTCTTCGACCTCAGCACACTTAGCTGGTTCAACTTTCTCTTCATCTTCGTCCTCACCATCTTCCTCCTCCTTCAGAACGGTGGCAAGAGGTACTTTAGAAGCCGGAGACTCTTCTTCATCCAAGTTTATTACTTTAATAGCTTGGATGGGGGTCACTACTCGAACAGTGTCCTCGATGCCAACCTCATAGACAACAACATCCGGAGCCTCATCGACAGTATCCTCCACCATCTCTACTAGGGGTTCCTGAGGATCCGGGATAAAGGGTAATTAATAAGGACGAATACGTGTATTATAAACCAAACTACGGCATAAGAGATCGACCTCGGGAGGGAGATCACCACCATCGGATCCGGGGACAGTCCCAGCCTCTCGGGTGGTAGTCTCGTGGGTCGTCATTACCTGGGAATCAGAGGAACTCGAGTAATCCTGGCGAGCCGGATACTTGGAACCGGGTGCTACAAGGCGGTATGAAGGACTACTTACCTCTGTATCCGTACCTATTTCTATTGGCACTTGTTCCTGTCCTTGATCTTCCGTAACGTCCTCAGCCTCGACGTTAATTATTTCTTCCGAAGTGACGGAGTACGAGTTGGTATCCGAGTTTGAGCCTGACTCGGATCCATAGCTGCGACCTTCATGTACGCTCTGGCTATCACTATCAGACATCCTAAGGAAGGAAGGAAAGGAACTATAAGTCTAAATGGTTCGAGACGACCTAGGAAAGCAATACACGGAGAATTTGTCCAAGGCATTTATCTTCGAACCCTAGTTTTGGATTTCTTAGTTCTAAATTAGTTCGGAGTTAGTGAGCGCAGTTAGTTCCCTACTACGTTACCCTATTCGACTACTCGTGTTCTGGGTTTGCAGATACATCCGATTGAATAATAGCATCCGATTCAACGAAACATACATACAAGAGTATGGACCATACATCAAAAGAGAGCAAGATATATAACATGCAATGCTGGATAAAAAGTCAACAAGGTTCGGATATTTACTTATGTTAGTACGGAGTTGGATCGAAGGAAGCTTTTGCTTCGGATATCTCAGGCACTTTGCTTCGGAAATGCTCACAAATCAACTCTCTAGAATAACAATGACACAGACGGCGACCCTATATATAGAGGGGGATAATTTCGGAAATTCAACCGTCTCGAAGATCGTGCCCACAATCTAAACGCCTCTACTTTTAATCCAACGGTTGGGATTATTTGGGAAGTTGAAAAGACATATTCGGACATCGACACATTTGACAACGTTTGGTATCCCTCGGATGCCCCATACCTTCGGTTGTGCACTTCTTCAGATATACTAAACTCAACAATCGAGATTTGATGAATTTGTTTATTTCTTATTAAACTCATTTACTTCGAATATCCATCACTTGTTCGTCTCGGATGTTATATTCGGGTCTCAGATCTTACTAAGTGCTTTATTTGCTTTGGATGGTCAAATCATTTCAGAACACAAACGGCACAAGAGTAGTTTGAATAGACAAGACATCAGTCATATCACAAAAACACAAAATTGAATATATTTAAGACCATTACATATATCCGGAGGACCACCCGAGTTCAGCCTGAGCAAAATAAAGTTAAATAATTACAAAGGCCGAATAATATTTGTCTGAAATAACAAAAGATGTAAAAAGTTTACACTTTTAACGGGGCATACCCTGCCTTGCACCTGGCGGTGCCTCAATACTTGACTCCTGGGTCTCCACGTTGTTCGTCGGACCTGCCTCTGCTTCCCTCCAAGCACGCACTTTCCTCCTAGCCTCTCTCTTTCTCTTCTTCCGAGCACGGGCTTGGATAAGGTCGGCTTTCTGACCAATTTCCTACAGCTCTCGAAGAGCTTCCACAGGGCACGGGAGATCACGTAAGATCGGATCCAGGATCACTGGATCTGTCGAAGTGCCCTCACCCGAATAGAGCGGAGAGTGCCATACCCCGCAATCACAGTTGATCAGATCACGCCATCCTTCGTAGCCACGGAATATGGGGGATTCATTCGGCTCAGGAGCTGGTGCCCGAATTGGCACTGGAGCAGAGTTAGGAGCATCGTACTCATTTTGGTAGTGCGCCCAGCGTGATGGTCCGGAGAAGTTCTTCGACATCTTGTATGAAAAAATCAACATAAATCTCTTTATCACACCTTCGGTTACGAAGGCAAAATATCCGAAGTCAAATCTCGAAATTAGAGTTTACATCGGTTAATTTCTTCGGTTCAGATAGGTTACTTTCTCTTGGCGCGATCGTGAAAAATGAAAGTGACTACCCCCTATAAATAGGAGGACAATTCGGGTTGCACAAGCATTTATTGCTATTTACCTGTTCAGATCCACCGTTGATCTGTTTGATCCGATGATCACAGTACAATTAAGGAGACGAAAAGACACAATTGTTCAGCCCAATCGTCATAAGACGTGGCTCCACTACTCAATTATTCACTACGGATGTCTCAACATCCGGATGACGAACATATCCCGTCGGATATTCATCAATTCGGACGTTCGAGAAGTGTCTCTCATGATCAAATACTCCTTTATTCAAAATTACAGTCCAAAGTCCCCTACTTCGGACTGTAACAAAAAGGGAGGGGGGGGGGGGGGGAGACCCTTAAAAGAACTTCAAGAATCCAAGATCCGGGTTTTTTTTTTCTCATGAAACCTATATTTTGAAAATCAATGGGACGACCAGGTTCAACCGCGACTTAAAATTTTTGTTTAATATTGCAAATGTGATGAAAACCGTAGGGTATATGATGAATTTTTTTTGTTCAACCGCGACTTTTGAGAGAGATACTCTCAAAAGTAGAGTATATGATGAAAAATGAATCAAGAGTGATTCCCGCTCCTAGCGATTAAGTCAAGGGACTTAAAATTTTTGTTTAATATTGCAAATGTGCTCTCACGATTTTAGTCCATTCGATCCATTCATATGACCTGGTTAGGTGAGTGATGTGAATGTTTAGATTTTGTAAAATAAATTAAAACTTAGAAAGGTAAATTATATCTGGACCTCCCTTTAAATTGTTTAATTACATATAAAACTTCGTTATAACGTAGACATTCTTGTTAAATATAATCTAATTACATATAGGTCCATGATCTTGATTTTGACGAATTAAAATCCGGAAAGTTCTATTTTACCCCTGACCTAACATTAGATTCTGAATTTGGTCAAACAGTCCTACCTAATGGTTTCACGTGAGAGTCACATGAGGACTCATATGTAATTGATTTCGAACAACATGTATTTGTATGTAATTGAAACTAGCCGTAGCTCTTTTTAAAAATAGTCGTTGGAGAACATTTGAAGGCTATTAATACATCATTTTTGGTTCCTTTGTGTTGTTTTTCTTTATCATTTTGTGGAAATATTTAATAATAATAAAAAATAAATGATAGTAATAATAATCATAATAATAATAATATTAATTTTTAATATTACATCTTAAATCAAATGTCTCATTTAATCTTGATGTTTTGCATATAACATTTTTAAAGTTTAACTGTATTTGATACTATTAAACATTAAATATGAAATGTTCGATAATTATTAACAGACCCTATTGGTAATCATATGGAAGCAAAGTTTCTTTATATAATTTAATTTATGAAAATCGGAATTAAAAAAGTAATAAAAAAAATTTACGTTAAAAAAAGAATGCAAAAGAGAACAACAAAAAAGTGTATGAATAATAAATATTAAAGGTTATGAACAATTGTATAAAGGAAAAAGTAAGGTATATAATTAAATTAGTTGTTAATAGCTACTAAACAAATAAAGAAAAAAACAATAGAAAAACAAATTGAAATATAACGACTATATTTCAATTCCATAAGAAAGCCTAATGTTTTATATCAATTATATATGGGTCCTAAGGTCGTGTTTGCCTTGCCAATTTATAAAATTCGGTTTTAATTCGGTCAAACACTAATTCGCGAAAAGGACCTAGTTGTAATTGTTTGACTAACGGGCTATTAGATGAAAATGAGGCAACCTGGAGGGGTTATATGTAATTGATCCAACTTGGAATAATATTTACTATGTTGTTGACCCGAGTCAACTCGGTTAAACCTCCCTCAGTCGGTAGACCGGGTCGAAGTCGGGTCCGAATTTCAAAATATAGCATGGAACGGATTGAATGAAAGACTTCTTCTATAGTTCTCAACTATCTTCTACTAAGGTACTTGGAAACTAGGGGGACATATGTTGATACGGGAATATGTCCAATTCTTTATTTGGATGTCTTACGATTGGTTCCTAAGACATCACGGTATTACATGGTCAATGTCTCAAGGATTCGAGTATGGGATCCCGAGCCAAAAACTATCTGAGGTCAAACCAGACCAAAACATACAAGAATACCGTGATAGAGATATCCGAACCGAAGTGCTATATCCGTAAGGAAGCAGGTCCAAACCACTAACACATATGAGTCTATAGTCGGACCTAATGAGAACCAAGTATAGCAGATCATAGCACGTCAGTAGGAGAGGGCGTGACCAGTTTCGGACGTCATGATTCGGAGCATCCCCCGGATGTCTTCTCAGACAAGAGGACGAAGATGCCCTCAAAGATCCTACAAAATGACTAATCTAGCCTTGAGGCCCAAATGATTATGACTATACTATGGTATATGGACTTAATTAAGCCTTGTTGGCTTAATCTTAGCCCTACACTTGGCACAATCCAAGAGGTCTACCCCTAAATGGAGAATAATCTCTATAAATAGTGCACACTTCCCAAGGTAAATCAACAGGCTCACTTGATCTTCTCATTTTACCATAAGCTTTAGACCTTCATTTTTACATAGTCAGTTCATAATCACTCTCGAGTAAAGTCTCATAAACCGGCTTGATCCTAGGCAAGTCGGATCTAAAGGTTC
>JAYMSP010003612.1:0-19125 GCA_036897095.1 Plantago elongata
TAGGAGTCCTTGAATGTTGTTGCTTCTTTAGAAGAAAGTATGAATTAACCAATCGACGTGCGACATCGCACTTTCAAGAGTGATTGGAAAATGACGAGAAGGGATAATGAATATGAATCTAGCAAATGATAGCCTAAAATATCAAATTGTAATTGTAAGTTTTTACTGACATAGAGGACTAATTATGTACTCCCTCCCAGAAGAACAAATGTGACAATTAATTTTGTGCACGAAGGTTAATTTGCAATATAAATATTAAAGGGAAATGCACGTGAAATTGTATATAAATGAAATATGTGACATTTTTTATGGGAAGTACGTAGAAATTGTTAAACTAATTAATTATTTTAAAGAAAAGAAATTGTATATTTATAATTATAAAACAGAAGAAGTTCAGTTAGAATGAGTGAGGTTGTTCTCGAGTCTCAACTAATAAAAACTTGTTTATTAAGCGTTGGAGTCGGAGATTGTGGAATTATAAACTAAAAAGATTTGTGTTTGGTTGTCTTAATTGGATTTTTTTTAAGATAAAATATTATAATTATAATGATTGGAGAGAAATGGAACCTGTTACCTCATGACTACCAACACTTTGACTCATTTCACATCCTTGAAGTGGCTAGAAATATAATTTTACCGTTTCAATTTTCAACTTAGCATACTAAGCAACTTCTCCTCCATTAACTTTATTCACTAATATTTTTTATAATAGATTCACTTGGAGAATTATGACTTGGTAGACGTTTTCAAGTCAATAATTCAAAAAAAACTAATGTTGCATCATTTACAATTTATATAATAATAAATTTTTATATATCGTCACATTAAATATACAATTTTAAGTATTATAAATGTTTTGTTTGCACTCTATGATACAATTTCATGTCGTTATTTTGACCAGTTTTATTATTGGATACAAAATTTTATACGGCATTGATGCGGATCCAGCCCAATTGGGCACTCATGATGATCGAACCCAATAATATTTATTCCTTACTCGTAAAAGCCCAATTGAGAAACCAATAAACTTCACAAGTCTTTTCTCGTAAAAATTCTCCCAAAAAAAATCGATTACCTTCTTCTTTCTTCTTCTCTCCACCTGTTGGATCTCTCTCCAAAATCTGCAGAGATGGCTTCCATGTTAGCTCGCCGAGCTGCTAACCTCATCCGTCTATCAGTCTCCACCTCACCTTCCTCCGTCATACCTCGCCGTGGATTGGCCAGTGCCGCCGGTACCCATTTTCAACTCCATCTCTCTAATTCATTGGTTTCTAAGCTGTCCATTGATGATTGATTTATGGTGCTTTTAGATTTTAGTGTTGGTAAATTGTTTTGTAAATTGTGTAATAGATCACCATGGATCAACCAAAAAGCATATCTGGGAAGAGCCAATGAATCCGGGCAATTGGATTGAAGAGGAGGTGAGTCTTCGGTCTCTCGTATTTGTTTTTTGTTTATTGATTTGAATTTTTTGTAGGTTTATCTTTGAATTGATAGCGTTATTTTGACTCTGAGCTTGTTGAATGGATGGATTATGGGAGTATTTCATTTTATAATGCATTTGTTAAAATCGTGGTCGTAGGCCTGGAGATGGAGCTAAGTCTAGTAGTAGGATTGATAATTTGATACTAGTCTTGTTGTAGTATAGGGGCGACCGGGCGAACTGATTGTTGGTTTCTGACCTCGTTATTTAAGCAAGGGCCTGAGTTTTACAATGTGTTAAGTAAGGATGTGAATTTTGATATGCCAGAGACTAGAGAGCTTACAGGAGTTACTCAATTGGCGTAGCTTACCAAGGCAAGGCGATGCCATTAGACAACTGAGTTGGAAAAAAGTAGTAGATTGATAGCAACAACAAATTCTGAGGATGATGGTGTAGATTTGAGTTTACTTACGTCATTTGGGAATTTGTATAATCAAATAATTTCTGAGATGAAGAGAAAAGCTTTATGTCGGCTGATGAAAGTTGTTGTAGGATTTCTTGTTCACATTGGTCGGAATAATTTACTCTACGACAGTTGAAGCGGATTGTTAACTAATGAGCATATTTTTCTCATTTCGAACGCCCGTCGAACTTGATGAAATCGTTTCGCTAAAAGTAAAACTAGTTACTTTAGTTCTGAGGTTTAGTTTATGCTTCAATGTTTAAGGTATTTCAGGTGATGCAGTATATTTATGCTTCTCTACTGCTTTTCCTGTGTAGTTCGTTATTGCCTCTTTGGCTGGATGGGGGCTACTTTTTTATGGAGGATACAAGTTCTTCACTGGGGGCAAGAAGACTGAGGTATTTCTTTCATCTTTGGGAATATTAAGTTTTTGCATATTAGTTGTAAATTCTGCGATTCCATTATACTAACTTATGGAAAGAGTGAGGAACATGCCCAACCAATAGCTATCTGAACTACCCACATCTTAATCCCTGAACTATTTCTTCAGACATGAATGAGCTGAGAAGATTAATTGTGAATCATCATTCTGTTATATATTTGTGGTTGAAGTTGATGTTTCTATTTATTTGTCTCTTTAATTATTTATTAGTATATGTTTTATGTGTCTTGTTTTCTGTCATATGCGCTTAAACTTATTCTTATTGTTATAGCATAATTACATGTGTGTTTGAGGCCGCGTTCTGCCTCTTTGGATATTTCAATGGTAGGCCACATGCAATGATCCATACCCCCGAGCAAACACAAGGAGGGCGAGACTGGTTTCAAAAATGATTCTCACTTGATTATTATGCCCACTCAAGCACGTCTGGAAAATGTGAATATGTATTTGGCCAATAAATAATCTGTATGCATACATTTTAGATGTAAGTGATGCAAAAGTTCTGTTGAGTGTCATTTAAGACCTCGTAATAACTTCTAACAGGAAGCATACTACCACAAGTTTTTTGGGAGGATTTCACAGATGCTTTATAGAAGTACTTATGTATCTGATTCTTTAATGAAAATCTGGGGTTTCTGATCCAGCAACAAAACAGCTGAAACCATATCTGCAGTTTTCATTTTCAAAATGGCGGTCTCAGCTTAAAGGAATTGAATTAATTACCTGCCCTGGGGCTCTAAAATTCATGGTTACCTGCTTTGATTTGGTGACTATGATATCCAAGTTGAGATATGAAACACCGAAATCTTCATAGAATCATAGTACATTATTTTGTTGAATCTTCATTCATAACACTCCCATAATCTATGATGTGCCATTGAGTTGAAGCTGTAATTGTTTCATTTTCCTGCTACTGATGCATGAAACTATTACTGTTTTGTGCAGAAACCGGTTGAAGCAGCATAATAGGCTGGAAGTCCAAGCATCATCTAATTAGTTTGCGTTAATAACGTGTGTTTCAGCTCATTATTTTGTACAATGAGTGTATCTGTGCATTATCTCGTTCATTATGAGAAAGCTCAGATACTGAACTTCCAATGTTATTACTTTAAATCAGCAGAAGAATGAGATTTTCCTCCATTACTGGTTTTACTACTCTCTTCTGTTTTTCACGTTGCATTTTGCTTCAGACTTCGTTAATAAGAAAACATTTTATATTACTTCAATCTTCATTTTCCACTCCATCAAGATGCATGATATAAATACAAAATCATTCTTATTCATTTTCCGTGCATGTCTATTACCACCCTTTAGTACCTGTTCCTTTTGATTCTACTTTTTGCTGGTGGCTTGTAATGTGCGTATGTTACCTGATGTATTCCGCAGAAGTAAAAGTAATTCATTGATTCTAGGGTTCTAACTCAAGTAATAGTGCCCCTTGCCTATTGGATGTTATAATCTATGAATCAAAGAGAAGCTTATCTGTAGTGTGTTCAATAATATCAAACAAACCAAGCAACAACTTAAAATATCCGGCAACATAAATAGGTACAAGTACAACTAGACATCTGATGTTCATTTTGCTAATTGCTAAAGCTAAAACTCTGGCTCTTATGCTTCTCTGGCGTGCTCCTCATTGCCTTCCTCCACACTGGATGCAGAATCTCTCAAAGTACTGGATTCTGTCTCAGTTTCTTCAGAATTCTCCAGTTCACTATCATCTTTCTTAAACTTGTCAATTTCAGCCTTTGTTAGCCGAGGTGCATCGTGTATATCAGTGTTGCTCTCAGCATGTTGTCTGGCTATAGAGTCTTGTTCATTGGATTCTGCTGGTTCTTGTAGGGGTCGCACACTGCCCCCATTAAATGATTCAGTAGTCTTCTCATAATTTCCTTGCTGTGGAACTTCAAGTGAAACATTGGAAGTCACTGCACTCGCATCTGTGAATTGCTGCCTGTTTTTTACTTGATCTGGCATATCTAGTGCTGCATTTTCTGCCTTGTTTTGGCTCACATTTTCAGGGTTTATATGGTTTATGTTGTACTGTGTATTATTACCTGGTGGGCTATCTTCCATGTTTTCTGTTGCATCATCTCTTGATTTAACTTGTTGGTCTTGGAGCTCATCATCTTTCATAAACTGCCTGTCCTCAATTGCAGTTCTGGCTACATGATCACTTTCAGAATTGCTAGTTATTTTCGTATCACCACTGATAAGTCTCCATCTTTTTCCCTTTGATCTTTTCAGGTAACCCTTGAGAAGCCTACTGTTTTTGTTGTCATGATTTTTAAGCTCCAACTTCTCTCCACCCTTATGCATTGGGTCATCACTACCTCGAGAACTTGAGGTGCTGATAGACTCAACGTTACCCCCATTTTCGACTCCCTCGCCATCTCCAGCATGTGCTTCACTTATTTCTTCTTTAGGTGTCTGCTCTCTGTTAACTGCATCATCAGCTGACAGTGTTTCACTGTTGGTATTTGTATTATCTAAATTCGATCTTTTGCCAAGCTGATCATCCTTATTATTTCGTTCCATGTTTCCGTTTCTCCTCCCAACATTTACCAGTTTCTCCGGTTCTACTCTACCACTCATAACCCCTGCATTCTCTGCTAAGCTACCATTCTCCGATTCTCTCCCCTCTCCAGCTTGCACTGAACTCTCATTTTCCACAAGTCCTGAGGTGTTATTCTTCAAGCTCCCTTCTGCAGTCATTTTTGCTGGATCACCTACACTAGCCGGCAACTGAATTCGACGTCGTAAACCCTCAATTTCAGCTTCCTTGTGTCTCAACAGTTCTGTTAGAGATTCAACTTGACGATTCTCATCCTTCACTTGAGAACATTGCTCCGCAAGGAACTTGGTCTCGTTCTGATGTTCCTCAATCGTCGATTCGAGTGTCTTTGCTTCTTCCTTAAGCGAGGATATAGTTGACTGCATTGCTAGAATCTTACCATGAAGTTCTTTCTTCTGTGCTCGAAGGCTGTATATCTTCATTCTCAGTTCTTCAACCTTCATCTTCACATCCTGCACATGCTCTCCTTCTCTCTGCTTATCAATTCCAATATTAGCAGGTCATGTTAGATAAAATCTTAAACAGAACACATTCAGTATTAGTATTAGCTATCAGAAATCTCGTTTAATCATAAAGTTGAGATTTTTTTATTGATTATGAAGTTTTGTGGTACAGCTGACAAATCTGTATGGAGTTCTGTGGTGCGAAGGGAGTAGTGAGCATTGATCCGATACATTCCTAAAAGATTCGTTGATCTTAAATTACACGGTAAAAACATTTAATAAAAACTACATTACGGATGTACGATAGGAAATGCAGAGACAAGGAAGTAGTAAAAATTTGAGGAGGGTACCTGCAAACGAATCTGCAAGGAGTCGATCTGGTAATCTTTCTCCTTGATCAAGAGGTTGAAAATGCGCCTGTCGCTGAGCCTGTGAATTCCCATTAACCCGAAAACCGCAGAGCCGAAAACGAGCAGTATGATGAGTGTGACAAGGTACACATTCCACCTCTTTCTGGTGTTGCCATTAGCTGAATGTTGCTGCATATTTCCATAGCTCACTTTCATAATTGGCCCTCCCATTATAATAGACCCTCTTTCTCTCTCACGCATGAGATGAACAAGAAATGAGTAATTAAAGTAAAGAGTGGAAAAGGTAGAGAGAAAAAGTGATTTACAAGTTTGAAGGGAATGAAATGATGTTGCTTGATCATGCGAAAAGGGCATTAAACCAGTACTAGTAGTATTAATTACTAGTATAGTCTGTGCTGTAAGTGAGGAGTAAATAATGTGAATATGCATGGGAAATAGCGTTTCTTCATGCCAAGTTTGGTGAATCGCTTTCATTAATTTATTGGCCTTAAAAGGATGAGTAAGATAGCTAGTTTAGGTATACGAGTTGCCATTTTGTGATAGGTGTTAGAATTGTTTCAACACGTATTGTGCGTGCAGTTTGCATGAATCCATTCACCGCTTTAACTGGACAATGGATGTTCGTTACTCTTTATATTGGGTTATGCATTTTGCAGTATCATTTATCTTATTCCGGTGTACACCTACTCACAAATAATATGAAACCTCACATTTATTATTGTAAATCGGGAGTGCACCATGAAGAAAACTTTTTTATTGTTTGTATTTTAGTTTCATCCGAAGCATGAAGTTGTTTAAATTCTTGAATCAATAGAATGTATATATGATAATGTGATTAAAATTTACAAATATCAATAATATCATACTCCATTAATAATACTGAATTACTATACTTGAGAATCCAGTAAAGTAGGATGTAAAACAGAATTCAAATTTTACTAGTATTATATTTCTTTTGTCTCTATTTCATTTTTCTTATATATTTTTTAATCAATTCTAATTTTGGTTACAAACATTTTATAATGTGTTTAATTATATAGTTAAGGTTGGTATACTATGAATATGGAATGTATTATGGTACTAATTCCTTTATCTTGGAGAGGGACAGGAAGTTGCATGTTAAAAGTTCTAAGTGGCAAATTTGGGAGAATAACAATCTAGTTCACATTGCACCGATCCAGTAAATGATAAGCCCAATAACACAACCTTGCAGGCCCAATCTAGTTTAGGGGCTTTCAGAGCGTTTTATGTAAATTGAATCGGGTCGACCCATCCAATTTCAAAACATGGACTAACCCACATTTGAGATATTATATAATCTAGAATTATCCAGTCCAAAATCCTATTTTCACCCCGGTTGAAAATAAGTAACTTAGTCATCTGAACATTGATCTAAAATCCAATTCGAAATTGACCTAATAAATTTAATCAGAACATATCCAATACAAAATCGTCAAATTAAAGTTCACCCAATCCATCTGACCATAAATGACCCCCAAAGAAAGATATGAACTCAGACAACCAAAATGATCTAACTCAACATATTGCAATAAAATTAAGTTTAATGAGAGACGGGATTCAGGTAACTCATTTAGATTTAGATCTAAATTCTCTAACGTCTTTTTTTTTACATTAAAGAGGATATTTTGTTAAAAACAATATACATTTTAATTATTGATTTGAAAGGTGTATCAATGTTCTTTTATATGTTTAAAATAAATTGATTTGAACCCATTGTGTGAAATTATTTTCCACTTCTTAACTTACAAGTATATTGTGAAGAAGTAATAAGTTGTATAGTAGTAATAAATAGTGTGTGCTGTATGCCTGTATGTATTTATTGAACGGTTATAGCCAACACAGAAATGGAGTTGGGCTTGGCCACAGTTCAAGTTGTGTTGGTTGCCATATACTTACTTCCGTCTCTAATTCAAATTTTCACGGAACCGAACACAAATTTTAAAATAATATAATAAATTAATATAAAGTTACTAAAATCATAGTGAAAATAAAGTGGAGAATTTCATATGAATCATATTAGATTATTATAATGGATTGTGGGGTTTAAATATTTTTAAATATAAAACGAGAATTTGAATTAGAAATACAGTTTGAAAAGAAATACGGGAATTTAAATTAGAGACGGAGGGGGAGGGAGCGAGTATATTCGATGATGAACCTCTCCCCTCTTTGAAGGCAGTAGTAATATCAAGTATGATGGAGTGGACCACCTTCAGTGCTAGCTAGCTTCTTGATCGATCATGTCTATTGTTAGTATTCAATTTGTGGCTATTCGATCTATCCAATCATTTTCCCTTTCATTTATTCTTTCTCAACTGTAAAACTCAAACGCCAGTTCGGACTACTTTAATTTTATATCCAACGACCTTATCAATCCCACTCTAATTTATAATTCATGTACAGAAACCCATTCTAATTAAACATCTCTTCTTATAATATATTTCAACGATACATACATGAACGATTAATATATAAGTGACCGGCCGGTCCAAATGGTTGACACTACATAACTACATGAATTACAACTCAAAATGTAGACTTTTCTTCTTATTTGAATCGAATTTCAAATATCAACCATAAACATATGAAAGTATGCATCTTAATTAATTAGTGATCACACGGATGTTTAGGACCAAGGAAACTTGCTTAAATATCCAAAATACAAATAAATGCATACTCTACTTCAATGGAGATGTTGCATGTGACCGACCTAACTGTACATGTCTAACTCATTTCAGGTCACCATTCACAATGTAACCGTGAAAAGGAAGTACCCTTCCTTGTGGGAAGTACACTATGAGCTCATACATTATAAGATAGAGTTTCTTTGAGTATTAAGATTTTTTATGTGAGTTTATGGATGATTCGTGTCTCACTATCAAATTTAACTAAAAATATTCACTATAATAGAATGGTTTTTAGAAATTTTGAATTGATTATATTGATTTATAATCAATGTGTAAGAGTTCGTGTTAGTTGTAAAGTAAAACTTACGATTCTCAATTGTCAAGAGTAATTGAGAATGATGATGTTAAGTTAGTTGCTTGAGGAGGTAAATTATATTAAATTATGAAATGGTCAATTCTTCTAAAATAGCATGGCAAACCTAAAAGATTTTACACTCAAACTAAAATGTCTAGATGATGCGAACTTAAACAACCGGTATCGTATACATCTGATCCTTAGAGGAAAGGTTTAGATACGACAATGTGAGGTTAGATGGGTCTATAGTCTAAATCGTCGACTAGTGAGGTAAGCAATGGTACTCTCCAATTAATATAGCGAAATTAAACCACAATCGTCAAATATTACAAGTGCAATTTAAACTTCAATGGCGTATTAGAAAGAGGAAAAAAATCCTAACTAAAAGAAGAAAGAATAAAGAATAAATTTATAGTACTAGAGATATACTGGCTATATAATACGTAATAAATAATCTTGGTACGTATCTAATGATCACTAATGACATTTCTTGTTGCGGTATGACCTCAAAGTAGCACCGCAGAAAGTGCAGATAATAGCTCTCCATGTTTTCCAGTAGAAGGGAACGTAGCAAAACCGTGTCGCCGTCTTCATATCCGCCACGCTAGCTCCTCCGCCGCACCGCGAACATGTTCCGGCTGCTGGCTTGCTCTGAGCCACTCTTCTTGTCTGATCAACCAAGAAACAGAAGAACACCATTTTATTTTTCTTAGTTTGTCTTACTTAGGTTTTGGAGTGTTTACCGATGTGTGTGGATCGGTTTATAGTGGTTATGCTATGGAAAATAGGGAGTGGGAGTTTGGTATGTATTTATAGGATGGATGGAAGTTAATGGTCACGCAATTGTTGGTTAGTTTATTGGACGTTCGTTCTACATTTATGACAGATTCCCTCAAATTCATTTCATTGGCTATACTTGTACAATACAAGTAGATTGTCACAGTGTATGCAAGTGGGCATTAATTTATTTCAGTACATGTTTTTCCTATTTAAATAGGAATTTTATACGAAACCTTCATCTTCACTTTATCTGACAACAGATTAAAAATTAAAATATTTATTCCGTAAAATTTAAAAATACTAAAATAAAACATAGATAATTTTTAAAAATATTTTAAAAGACGAATTTAAATTTTAAGTTTAAGCTCGTTCTTGTCCAATATCATCATTAATTGATTGAACTGGCTCAAATGGTAAAAAATTAATCGTGAAAGAATTGGAACATTACAAATTGTATCATAAACAATATCAACCTCAAACCCCTAGAGGTGTCGATGTTTAGTCATCTGAGAGAACTGTGGCGCCATATGAGATGCATACAATAGGAGTTGTTTGTTATACAATTTAAATTGACAAAATTCAATTTAAATGGCTTGTTTTATATACAAAACAGGCCATTTGAATTAAATTTTACCAATTTAAATTCTATAACAAACCGTCCCATATTCATTGCTGAGAAATACTAACGGCCAGTCAGAAACATTGTGGTTCCTATGGGCATATTCTATAAAGATGATTGTATTCGGTGTACAGAAACTAAACTGTTTCAGTGCATTAAACTCTAAATATAGTTGTTCATTCATATACGAAAATGGTTGGATGACATATATATATATAAGGTCAACGGCAACAATAGATTATTATTATAGATATACATAGATTTGTTATATATTATGTAATTAAGAAAAGCCTATAGTTTTAAAATAAATACTATAACACAAGTTTTGGGCCAACAGATTGAAATAATAGTAGGAGCAGAACAGAACATGTGCAATTACTTGCGAGTGACAATGTCGACGAAGTGTTTGACTCACTATCCTAAACTTTTGTTTGCTTCTTTCGTGTTTTCTTCCTAATTGCTTCATCTATGAGATCATTTATTCATCCAAATAGCTTTGTGATGACTGATTCATATCTATTTATCAACTTGGAAAGTTCAAATCAAACACGACTAGCATGTCTCAATGTGTTAGAGTGTCTTCTTGTATATATAATAATGCACATGACATATCAGATATATTACTGTATACATTGTGATCGACATAAAAATGTATTTCACTTCTTGAACAAAGGAAAAGTATGAATTGAATGATTAAATTAGACACTTAATTTATTTATTTTTCATACAGTAAAGGTGACTTGAAATTCCAACTTATTTATTAAAGAGATAAGTGACTTGCGATCGAGCTGCGATTTATTAAAAATGAAAGAGAACATCAGACACTTTGATATTGTGCCATGGAATAAGACTTTTCTTATCGTCAAGAGAAAAATGACTTATCTAAGAAATGAATTAACTTGAATGTTAATGTTATGGTTATCAATTCTTGCCTTTAGATGTCTCTGTCTTCCTTCATATAGTTTCAGTAGTAGTAATCTAACTATGCTTTAACAGTTTAACTGTATCATACCAAAATTTGGAACTAAATCATGTTAACTTTTCCAACCTCATGAACTCAACTTTGTTCAAAAATCTTGTGTGAAGGTGGTCGACTTGCTTACTAGTATATTCTAACTCTTCATACCGTCGGACGAGATTTTGGAACAAAGTTAAGCTCAGATAGTACTTCCTAGTAAGCAAGTAGACCACCTTCACACAAGATTTTTGAACAAAGTTGAGCTCAACTGCTCAAGTAGTAGCTAGTAACCAAGTTGACCACCTTCCCACAAGTTGAGCTCATCTTAGGTAGTAGCAAGTTGACCATGTGACTGGTTACATGCTACAAGTTAACATATTCTATACTAATATGGAGTATTGTATTGGTCATTTAATTGTTTTGAAGTCAAAAGAATGGGCATCAGGACGCATGGAGCCGACGTTACAGCTAATTGTACCCAAATTTCCCTCCAACCATATGCACCTGCCATTGTTTTCCTTTAGTTGATCTTGCACGTCTACGTTTTTTCTCCATTCGCTAAGTAATGACACAAAACTTGGATTTGGTTCTTCTAGTTTTGCTTAACAATGAAAGTGTTTAAATTTTAAAACATGAACTGCAATAAATACTTGGACCGTAAGTAGAGTATTCATCATTACAAAATTTACATGCATGAGCAGGACTGAGTAACAGTGGGTTGCTCAACAGATTACAGCTGTGTGCTACCAGTTCTTCTGGAATGAAAGTGATGCTATGCTCTGGAAACCCAACTGTCGTGCATTCAATTTGTGCTCTGCTTGTGCCCATCACCAGCATTAACTGATGTTTTTCAATGTTTTCATTTCATTCTGTAGCTGAACTCAATCCCAATCTTTCTTTCACTCTGCTTCTGTGTACATATGGACCATTCAACCAACTACTTGTACAAAAACTTGCATTTGCTGGTCTGACTATTAAACACGCTATAAACATCAAACATAACTAACATGATTACGAGTGTTGGCATATTCTCCTAATTTGCACCTACGTTAAATATACGAAAACTATATCATCAGTCAAACATGAGATGTCTTGTATAAGAATGTGCTGGATAAGAAGAAAAACACTTGTTTTAATATATACCCCAAGTACAAAGCTCGATCGGGTCTAACCTTTCTACTTACCACTATAAGACCCGAATGCCAAGAGGATACGAGCCGTATCATGCTAAACTTGCAATTGAATAGGTCAGGCATAAGGCCCTGTTCCCAAATACAAGTAAATCTTTGGGGAGGGGATCTGGGGAGTAAAGAGAAAAGTGATACGAGGATTAAAGAAAACCTAAACAACAAAATCATTCTTTAAAGTATGTTGCAATCCCAATCTAAGGAAACAACAGCAACAAACTGCTACAGTGTTGGAACCATAGACGAGCTATCTCCAACTCAAAATTCAAGAAATTTCGGATGTACATGTTAGCAGAAGATCAGAAATTGAAGAACGCACTTTTGAAAACTTGTACAGGAATCAATCAAAAGAATTCAACCATCCCGGGTGTATATGTATGTACTTCACCAGTCAGTTACCATGTCACAACGCAGCCATCATTGTTGATCTTGCAGCCTCCTTTTTCATTTCTGCAGCTTTCCCACTTCCTCTGAAGTACATGTAAACTTGCTGCATATCATAGGAATTGAAGAAGACTTGTAAATTTCATGCGAAAAATGCAAAAGATCAAGTATTTAAAGACTCAAGAGTTGCTTGCTAGACTGACCTGAATCACCCATATGCTAATTAAGGATTCAAGGCAGAAGAAGCCGAAGCCGATGAAGTAAAATATCTGTCAATATGTGATATAATTTTTATTCAGAACAATCATCCACGAGGTAACACCAAATAAAAGATAAAACGAAGAGAACTCTTGTACTAGAAATTGAAACTTTTTGTTTTGGTGTTCCATATAAATGAGCGAAAAGAGGATAACATAAAAACACATCAGATACTTAGTTGTGCAGTCTCGACTATAATAAGAATACCATATCTAATAAGATATATCGTTAGTTTGACATTCATAAAACAGAACCTAAACTACACAAATATAGCAAGGATGAGTAACAGTTGATTTGAGAGAATGAAACATCAGATGCAACATAAGCCTTGGGGGAGTCTTACCCCAACCAGAACATTTCCAGTTAAAAGGCCAATTGCAGGCAAGATTCCACTGCAAAAAAATGTAAACAAGCATTAATGCAATGTGTTTTGCAACTTTTTATGTCTTCCATGCTATTCTTACAAATCCACATACTTTCAGCTGGACCAAGCTGAGCAAATATAAACTTACGTGAGAGAATTCCCTCTGAATATAATCGGAGGAGCAACAGCAGCAAAAACACAGAAGCCAATGTGAAACTGCGATAATGGACAGTCTATTAGACATTTGAATTATTACCGGAAAATACATTGCAGAAAGAGAATAAACATGTGCTTACTACGTATGACAAGAAGAACCATCCAAACTTCAAAGCACTATCAGTCCTGAAAATAGATTACAACATGACAATAAACTGAGTAGACACCCAAGTTATGTTAAATGTAAAAATAATTGATTATGTATTGAGGACAAGAAAACTATAATATGAAATAATATCGAGGTGCAGATACATTCTGCATTAGCTCTTTAGGAAACAGAGAAGGTCTAAAGAAAAAGCGAAAAGAAGATTACAACTTGGGCATACTGAAAGTTGTACAGTTTTAGTGCCGTTCATACAATCTTATGCTTTCAAAAAATCAAAACCTAGAAAACAAACTAAATTTATCTCCACATAAAGATCCATTGTTGTTAAATTTGTACTTCAATAAAAACACCCCTAGAGGTCAAGGTACTGGTAAACCTTAAGTAGAAGATATGATATCAAAAGATAGCAGCTCCAGTGTGTACCTCATTGCACGGTAAAGAGGACGATACCACATTACATAAGCTCCTGGAACACCTGATATAAAGTAAATAACAGAAAGGAGCCAGTTCGTAACACCTGCAAGAAAAATTGTAAGAAAATCAGCTAGCATATTCACATATCATTGGAGCCCAGTGAAGACAAAAGAAATGATGCAGTACCAACCTTCTCCATTTATCCATGCTACAGAAACTGCTACAACATTCCATAAAAGACATCCAACCAAACCTGCAAACAGTTTCAGGATGTCTAGCTAGTAATTAAATCTGCTAAATTATTAATCCATGGATTCAAATATGTATTCAAAAAAAAAATATTTTGGCATAAGATGTATGCAATGAGAAACCAATAAATCCGGAATCAAGTTAGAGCCCCTTCATGTCATGTCCAATCCTACATTATCTTATTAGTAGTATTAATTAGCAGAGTCCAAAATTTTCTATCTGCTGTCTAACCAAATACTGTGTTGAATTAGTTATCTGAATACATGAGCATGTACTCTAAGTAGTCTCATAGAAAGTCCAACTATGTATTCTTCATAATTTTGATCCTCTGACTTTGACCGGTGTTGAGGAAATTGAAGTTTGGGATAGCTAAAAGCTACACGTATCAAACCTCAATTACTAACTGTGTCATTTTCACATAGGAGTTTTTTATACTTAATTGGCATGTGACACTGCCACCAACCTTCACTACTCCAATCCTACTATATTCTTGGGCTAAAGGCTTCACCACGGATGAGATTCGTCAATTCTTTTCTAAAATATGAAGTAAAATGTCAGCAAGACAGAGAGCATGTAATATCCACTGCGAGTGCCATTTTAGCAGCAGGCATGAAAAACAAACTGTTGAAACCTAAAAACTTAGAATGTACATATTTCACCAGCAAGGAGATTTATACAAGCTTAAAAGATTTCTAAAGCAATCCAAGTAATCCTTAAAGAACCAACAGAGCTTGACAATTCATAATTGCAGTCTAGCAACCAAACGAATCTCTCCCAAAAAAGGGATCATCAACTCAAATCGAGAGATTTGACTAATCTACCTATTATCCCAAACAGAGGAAAATGCTGCGGTCTTTTGTCAGAGTGACTCAGTATGCAGAATTAATTGAACAAAGAAGAAAAACAGAACATACCCAACAATGATGTGAACGCAACGTATTGCAGCTTCTGGAGGTGAATTGGAATTTCATTTGCAATGTCATGATGAATGATAGGTAAAAATGGTGGCCAGTTTTTTTCCTCAATGACAACGCCAGCTGTAAGAGCAAAAGCACAGAAAGAAGACCATCAAACCCATGCACATTCTATAGATTAAACCTATTGCTTGCAATCTAAACGATCAGGAAGAGAACATTACATCGTTTGATGGCGTCTTCTTTCCTTTTGAGTTCCTATACAGTACCATAAAACAAAATTGGTCAAAGCAAAATGAAACATAAACAAAAATGTCCAGAATACCCCCCCCCCCCCCCCCAAAACACACACACACGCAAAATATAATAATTATATACAAAGAAGATAAATATAAGGGAAATTTTTGCACTAAGCAAATTCGGGAAAATGCATGAACAAAGAATTAGGTCCAAATATAGATAAATCATGTCAATTTAGACCGTATTTCTGCAGCCAGAAAATTGCTCGAGCTATAATGTACAGTATAACCCTTTGAAAATTGTGCAGAAGTATCAAACGGACCAAAGAATCCAACTAAAAAAGTTAATTTGCATAAAAACAAACATATTCTAATGAGGTGAAAGCGAACTTGTGATATAGGCTACCTGTTCCCTCTTTTTCAATTCAGCCTCCTTTGCCTGAAGCTCCTTCTCTCTCTTTTTCAAATCCTGTACAAGGATTACTAGTAAGTATGGTGTACAGTTAGAAAAGTTTTAGTTGTTGTGACTTGTGAGCATAAATATTTTGTTCATATACCGCATTACTATCAAGGGGAATGTCAACAGTCGTGCCACGGTCATAGTCAACAGGTTCAGGAGGAAGAGGTGAAAGCCTCGAGTTCGCAGAGGGAACCCTTCCGCCATTCTGAATATATTAAGACATGCGAAATATACGAGGAATTAGAAATAAAACAAAAAAGAAAGATTATATTGGGTAACACTTAAACTCATAATTTCGGGTGCTCATGTCATTGCATCAACACCAGCATAGTAGTAAAATGAGTAAAAAGGACAGACAAAATTACTTAATGATGGATGAGGTTTATTCATGCTCATTGGTGAAACTTGCTTCAACGATCCTTAATAAGTTAATATAAATCCATCAAATAATGCATATATATTGGCAATAACCATGTTGAGGTCAGCATTAAAGTTATTAGAGACTTTTATCGAATCACAAAAAAGATTAAAGTCAGGTTCATGCTAAAATACTAGAGGTACAAAATCAACAATTAAGCTAACAGAGCTGATAGAAACACCCAAAACACAATTTACAAATACTATGTGCACTGCATTAGTCCGGAAAAAAAACACCTATTAGTACTATTACTATAGATCCGTATACCTCTCAACAAAAATTCGTAGTGCAAGCTTCGACATCTAAATCGATAACAGAAACAGTAACTATTCAGCCACTTGCAACAACAGAGAATCCTCCAAACGAGATACGCAGAGTCCACATCCATTTCACCAAATCAAAACAGAAAATAAAATGCAATAAGGAAACAAACGGAAGATTACAAATAACACAAACTGAACAAACACATGTTGCTGGTCAAAGCTATTGTAGCCGAGTGGCAAGCTGAGACACCCGTAACCATAGCCGAGTGGCAAGCCCGTAACCACGAGGTTACGGTTTGATTCCCCGAAATGGGTGATTATATTATCTGAATATAGATCAGTGGTGATTTGAATCGATTGATAAATTCGTCTTGTTCAACAATTGTAATTGTAATGTTATATTTCATGTTCAATAATAATTAAAAAAAGATAAACACATGTTGCTTCTGTAATTCTATCACATTTTGGCATGCAAATCGAATAAAATCATATTCTACCAACAGAAAGCAGATCTGGATTTTGAGCGGCGAAACACACAATTACGCATCTTCATAATATAGCTGATGGCGTAAAACAAATCGCATTGTAAACAACTGATGAATGTGCGTGATAAAATCGAAACGAATCAAGCATATGAGGATATAGAAAGGCATATATTACAGCAAAGGGGTTGATTTCCTCGTCGGCGAAGGGATTGGAATCGTAACGACCAGCCATGGGAATGGATTCAGAGCAGAATTGATCTAATAAGCGAATCGACAGGAAATGGCTGAGGAGTAATCTGAAATCTGAGAAAATGTTCGATGTTGATATTCCGGGAAATTTATATTTTGTGTGACGAAATGTTCATTTTAATTTTGCTTAAAGAGAACAAAAATGAAATGAGCAGCAAGTTTACGTGTTTTCTAAACCGGTGAGGAGGAGTGGAGAACAACTAAATGTTGGTGTCATCATCAATTGACGAATGTATCCTTGGTGCCACAACCTTGCAACATGTTTCGGTCCGTATAACTTCATTTACAACTTAAAACTCATTCACTTCAATCAATCTCTATTTAGTTATACTTTATACAATATTTTATTTCAGTTTAATAAATTTCATTTCTCACTCTATTATTTTATTTAAATAAAGTCAAAATCTTGAAAAATATAAGATTTTTCAAAAAAATAAGAAAATAAAAAAAATTGTAATTTTTCGCAATTTTTTAATTTTAACGATCTGACCGGTTGATTTAAAAAAAAACAGATGAAACACACATTTTTCATTATAATTTTAATATATTATGTTATGGTTTCGTTGGATTTTTTAATTACATTTTTAACATATTTTGTTAAGGTTTTAAGAGATGGTGTGATGTTTTTAATGTAATACGACAGTTGTATGTTTCAATCATAATCTTAACCCCTTTTGTTGAATTTTACGAGGCGCGTGATGATTTTAAGGATATACATGATAGTTTTTAAAATCAATAGCTATAATTTTAAGGTACCACCTAATATCATTAAACAATATCAAACAAGTGTAAAAGTATCAGACATGTCATTAAAACAACAATAAAGAAGTTTAAATAAGTTACTTTAAACATATGTCATTACAATGTTGAAACATTCATCCATCCATTGTTTTAAAACCTCCATTCTCATAAAATAAGAACTACAATAAAACGTTCATTCAGTGTATCTTATGCAATACGCAAAGTAAGATGTTAAAATAATCTTCTTCGATCAAACTCGATAATGTATATGGTCAACTCTACTTCCTACCTTTTGTTGTTTGTACTTGTTACTTCAATAGTGTAATGACACTTTTGAGATACTTACCATCTAACTCAATATTATCTTCAACACCTGCTTAAAACATTAATTTGATTAAAATCACAATCTCTCTCACTAAAATTATATATCACATTAGTTTTTAAAACAAGAAGGGAGATGCAAAACAAGCAAACACTAGTAAAAGTATACCAATAGATTTTAAAGCTATATTAAAGTATTTGAAAACAACCAAAATCATAAATATTTTATCAGAAACATAAAAAATAATTTTGATGCTTAAAATGATGACAATAAATTTTAAAATAATAATATATGCACTGAAAATAATAACATGCATTAGTAATCAACACGACCAAAAGTGGGATTGAATTTTAAAACCATAACAGACTAAAGCATTGAAACTAGCAAGGTTTTTCGTTCTGAATAAGAACCACGAGATCGACAAATTCATAAAGAGAGAGTACAACCAATTAGCAAAAGTATACCAAACGGAAACACACATATGGAAGCCAATAAAAGATTTCAAACATAATGCAAAAATCAACAAATGTCTTTATGAAGTCAACCGATCCAAAGGAAACAAATCAAACAATTAGACTTCCAATTAAGCAAAGCAACATCATCAATTCATGACACCATCATCAATTCATAATTCTTTGTAGCTCAATCCTCAACATCTTAATTTAATTAAAAAATTTCAATACCTGAGTCCACACACTTTGTTAAGTATATACTCTTTGGGATCACACCTTGTTTATGATTTAGACCATACGATAATAAATAGATAAAACTGCTAGGAG
>JAYMSP010003613.1:0-19111 GCA_036897095.1 Plantago elongata
CGAACTCGTGATGTACATACCTGAAGCCTTGAAGGTAGAGACGATGATGGTGAAAAGGCAAAGCAGCCTCTGGATGAAACAACTGCGGTAGAATAAGGAATTAGATTTGGTGCGCGGGGATTTATAACCGTGAAACGACGCATCGATCGAGAATAGTTTCGTGGCCATGGAAACGGTTGTTGGGGAAGATGCGGTGTTCAGGAAGAGGGACGAAGATGGAGCTGGTTTGATTGAGCGGCAGTTGTGAACAGGAACGCGAGTATGGAAGTTGTTTTACGATTTTAAAAGTTGCTAAACAAACTCAGACTTATTATATTGTTATTAATTATTATTAATATTATATTATTATTATTATTGTTATTATTATTATTATTCATTCATTCTTTTATCCTTTCTGCTTTAGCTCTCAGAACCTGTTGAAGGTGTAAAGGATTGGTTAGATGTTGTAGCTACATGTCGCATCCCTTGTGCAGTTGTTTCAAGTCTTGACCGTAAAAATATGATTGACACTTTGGACCGTATGGGTCTTCGGAGATTCTTTCAGGTTAGTTTCCAGTCAATTATGGATGTAAACATGCAAATTACTGTAACATGGAATATCTTCTCAACCTTAGTGCTCTCTCTTGAAGAAAATGAAAAATAAAATATCTCTTTCGGAGATGGTTTGATTTTTTCCGTTTCAAATTCAGGCAATTGTATCTGAGGAAGATGGAATGGAGTCCATAGCCCATAGATTCCTTTCGGCGGCAGTGAAGGTACGTTCCACTATTATTAGGGCAATAGGAATAGAAAAAACTTCACATGTGATCTTAATGAGGATCCTGTTAAAACTCATCTAGTAAGGGGTTTTCGCAATATCTGAAACTAATTTTTGTATCTATTAGTACTATCTAAATACAAAATCACCCAAGGAAGTGTTTACACCAAATTAATTGAATTTTGACCAATCCAATTAATTTGGACTTGTCAAAGAAATTGTAGACTTTAGTTATCCACACTCTAGCAATTAATTTTATCTATTTTTTCCTTCATCACGTTGTACCACAAATACTAAAAATATGGTAAATATTCTAGAGGCCGTTTGTAGTCCATTTTGTTTTCAGCTTTTCTTTTCCTTTCTAATTTCCATGTATTTTGAAACAAACAGGCGACCTGCATGCCTTTATCGTCGTAATTGTTCTTTTGTGCACAAATATACTAGTTATAGAAAAACTAAGATTCTTGCCTTCGTTATCAACAATAGGGGGTATTATTGAGGAAATTATGATTCTCGCTTCCTCAATGTCGTCTTGCGTCTTTGCTTTCATTAGAAGAACATGTAATAATTTGGCTCATGATTTAAGCCTAAACCTTTGGACAAATAGTTCGGGTTCCTCTGTTTTACCCTTTACTTCTCCTGATGTAACTGAGTAACTTAACTGACTTTGATCAGCTTCTTTCATTGATTATAAAATCATTTGATTCCTCAAGAAAAAATGCACATGAAGGTATTCATAAGAAAATCCATTTATTTTTTTCTGAACGTGCTCACAGCAAAGAAAGCTGCAAGCATATTGTATGAAATATGTTTTAATGGAGAATAGTAGCCACTAGCTAGAAGCTTGTCTAAACCAGCGTCTCTTTTCTGCTTCTACCTTAAGACGATAAAGATGTTTATGCAAACGTAAGAGTGAGTCCGGCTACAAATAAGCTAGAAGCTAGTTTGCCAGAGCATTTGCAAGAATGGACATAACGAGTAGGTAGTGCTGTAGCTAGTGCCTGTGTTGTCATCTTTGAAGTCATGACTTTTGTCTTTTTTCTTTTCTCAAGTTCAACTCAGCATCCAGAATGAATTATTTTATTGTGTTTTTCGGTTACCTGGTACAGTTTTGTTTAACCTTGCTGGTTTTTGTATGCAGTTGGACCGGAAACCCTCCAGGTGCGTTGTATTTGAGGATGATCCCAGGGGAATAACTGCTGCACACAACTGTACAATGATGGCGGTGGCTTTAATTGGTGCTCATCCAGCGTAAGTATCACATGGACTCATTGATATGTTGTATTACCAAAATCTCCTGTACATGACAACTCAGTGGAAATTATTTACCCTTTGTTTTTGAATGATTAGGGTAATGATGTACCATACCTTAGGTTTTTATTACTCTTGAAAATTAATACTTCAAATATTTTGTAATACTACTTCATAACCAACATATTCTCACATGCTTTTTCTTTACTTGTACTATAAATCACCACATTATTTCCATCTCCAGCAAATTAGTGCAATTATATATTGGTGACACTTTGAATCATGAGTTTCTTTAACAGTATTGAATATAGCTCATGCAAAGTAATAGAGTATGACTAATATGAATGCCAATTTATGTTGCAGTTACAATCTTGGGCAGGCTGACCTTGCAGTTGGGAGTTTCAACGAGCTTTCCGTAATCAATCTGCGAAGATTGTTTGCTCACAAGGGTATAAGTTTCATGGACAAGCAGAAACAGGCAATAGAAAAAACTCCTTTACGAAGGAAGCTAAGAATTGACACCATCTTCTGATCCCGTACCCTGTTTTGGACCATTCCTGTACATTTCTGTATTTCGGTGTGGTACATCTTTAGTTGAAATTTTGTTGAGCTAGCTTGTTTTTCTCTCTTTGAATTGCACATGATGGTTAAATCAGAGAAGAAAATAAGTGAAACTCTTCAAGTAAACAATTGTTTACTCAATGTACATAATACTTGAATGGAAATGATAAAAGAGACTGCAGGGAGATTTTTGTTGGTTCATCACTGGATGTGGGCCGGGCTTTCCGTCAATCTTTATCTGGCTTACCTCACCATGTGGGCAGGGCGTTCCCTTGGTCCTGGAATTCCATCAATTCTGTCTAGTGTCTAGTCTGTTTCACTGCATATACTCGTTGCTTGGTTGAAACAATTGTCGAGTACAACTTTTCTTATGTCCTTGCCCTGATTCACAAGTCTTATACTTAGTATGGCCCCTCCAAAAATCCGGCCCGGCCCATTGCCATCCTTAAATACCATGTGTATCTGTCCATTTAAGTCCCTCACCCTCAGAGTGCTGTCCGTATATGCCACAATGGAAAATGCCGGTGGGAGGATTACAATTTTTCTTACGTCCGGAGCAAAAGGAATACGGGTGGGAGGATTGCTGGCTGCAGTTGGAATGAATATCAATTGGAGGAAACTGAATAAAAGAGTGTGAATAGCTGGTGGCCTGCCTAATTAATGGAGGTGGGCATTTTCCTCAGCAGTCCATCAATCTTTATGTGTGGCCTAATTCTTCACTGATGTGGGCCGGACTTTCCCTAGTCAGTCCATCTATCCTGTGTCAGGTAGACCTCCTGGTACTGGTCCTGCTGCATAATCATTCCTTCGTGTGGTTCTACATATATTGAGTAGGTATCTGTCACAAACAATGTTGTTTCCCAGTTTAACTTCGCCCTTCATTTGATGAAATCGTATTAATTACGTGGCAAAATAAGGAACACATGAGTATATAGAAATTCGTAAACAACTCGAAGATACAAATTCTACTAAAGTGAACTGCTGCTTCTATTAGTAGTAGTATCAAATAACCAACCATTTGAATGTTAGTAGATTATAGGCATTTATATTGATATCACTAAACCAGGTTTGCGATAAGTTAGGAGAATCACCAAGACTACATATTTTTTCACTTCAATTTCTCTTCTCAAAGTTATGCTTCAACTCGTATATTCATGAGGAAATCAGGCTAACAACACCAAACTTTCTAGCTTGGCATATAACAACTTTGTTCATGTTGTTTGTTTTTTGCAGAGATAACTTTTGTCAAGTGAGAAACTTCTGACAATTTTTTGGAGAAATAGACAAACAAGGGGTAGGAGATTTCGTCGGTGAAATTAGCTTCCTACCAAATAGAGAGTGCATAAGCACACAGGTTATGATAATTTATTTAGATGTAAATATATTTTGAACGCAGTAATTATAAATCAATATTTTAATCAGGCCAACACAAATTTAACCAATATCATTTTAAACTTTTTTCAAATAAATTTCTATATAGAGGACAAATGTCATCCTTTGAAGAATCGAATTTATGACCTCTTGGTTACGGATGTCTCAGTTTGTCACTCAGTTATGAATGTTGATAGTGTAGTAGTACCAAAATGTATATTTTATGAAACTCTTGATTAGTTATTGAGCTAATATTTACAATTCAGATCCTAGTTATTGAACTAATATTTACAATTCAGGTCCTAGTTATAATTCAGATAAGTTTTCCATATTTGGTTGCACCATAATTATATTATATACGGATTACTAGCTACTACTGTTTCTATATATACACGTAAAGAGCATGCTAGCTAGTCATATTCAAAAACTACTTAGCAACACCTGATAATAGAAAGGAGAGATCATCGATAGGAGAAATTAATTAATAAGCAACATCTACGAACAATATATACTCGATCAAGATCAGAACAAAGACGACGATGGACAATAGCATGCAACAACACTTACCACCAGGATATTACTTTGAGCCGAAAGATCAAGAACTCATCTTAAATTACCTGGCGCCGAGATTGTGCGGGAATCCATATCCAAACGTAATGTATCTTGTCGACAAAGCTATTTATGGTGAAAAGGCGAATCCGTGGGATGTGTTGAACGATGCACACTGGGTTGTTTCTATGTTTGATGGAGTCTGCAACGGGATGATCACCACCTACGTCTTCTGCAACTTGTTGAAACCAAGAAACACCAACAAGGATTCTTGGTCAAGATTTGATAGAAAGGCTGGATGTGGAACTTGGAAAGTACAGAGTCCAGGCAAGGATATCAAGTATAAAGGCATCCTCGTCGGATCCACCAGAAGCTTTAGTTTCGTGCATAATTCCTCGTATAAACAGGTGGGTTATGCACGAGTATACTTTGTCCGAAGAGATGATTAATTATCACCATGTGAAGGACAAGTCTCTCGTGCTATGCAAGATTAACAGCTGCGGGGAGGAAAGGATCCTTGAGGGACTCCAACCAACTTGTGATCGACTAGGGATGAAAATCCGAAGAGATGATTAATTAATGTTGAGCTATATATTTCTTAGTTTTCAATAGTTGAGTTAATTACTTTGTCCAATGATCATTATATATAGAAGCTTCATCAATTTATCGGTGTATTAATTAATTACCATTACATTTATGAATACTGAGGTCCTACTCCTACCTTTGGTGTCCAAAACCGGCAGGCTGCCTGTGGTCTAAAGTATGATGAACTCGCAGTTGGAGCTAGTTAATTAACATTGGATAGTGATACTACCTGTAATTTTCTAAACTGCATAAACTTAATTGAGCTGATTTTATCAAAACTGATCTAATCGAATTTTTACTAATCCATACTAATCTATTACATTTCATTCGATTTTCTTTAACCAACAAAATCATTAACAAGTTCATATAATTTTTATCAAATAGTACATATTTGTGTATTAACTATGTAAGAATAATTGAGTGAATCCACATATTATTTTCTTCATTTCACTAATTCATTTGTTTACCTCTTCATCTTTCTCTTTAAATTTAATTTTGTATAACGTCTATAATCTAAAATAAAAATAAATAAAAATTACTAACAACTATATTTTACTAAGAGAGTTTGCCCTCTTCATTATTACAAATACAAGTTACGGGAGAAAAGATTCCCCTAGATATATATAAATAGATACCGCTCTTGATTATTTTTAAATTATTTTTTCGAGATCTATAAAAATCAATAACGACTTTATTTGAATCTTACTAAATTGTATTAAATTGGACTGAACTGAATTGGACATATTTCTAATTGAACAAAACAAAGCTTAAACATTTGTTTTTATCAACAACTGACACTTTAATTAATACAGTATATATGCGTATTTGATCTACGTCGTTATTACCATTTGTATTAATCATTATTGATTATACTCTGGGCCGGATTAGGGCCTGCGCCAGGAGGCTCGTGGCACAGGGCCCAAAAAAATTGGGGGCCTCGAATTTTTTATACGGAGTATATATGTGTATATAAAAACTGTAAAAAAGTAAGTATGTAGTGATTTGTTCTAGCGGAGTATGATATTAGCTTAAGCTTTATGAAGTCTCAACCTCACCCGTGATCGACTCTCTTGAATTGTATATTTTTGATCGTTTCTCGTTATATTAATTATTTAAAAATTTTGAGTACTTCATTTATTCCAAATCAAATATTAGTTTTATCTTCTTTTTCCTTTCTTGGTAATATTTACACTCGTTTACACTTATTTCGTTATATTAATTATTTGATAATTTCAAGTGCATCATTTATCCCAAATCAAATATTAGTTTTATCTTATTTTTCCTTAGTAATATTTACACTCATTTGCACTTATTCTCTTTATTTTTTATACTGCTTTAATTTCAATGTCAAAAAGTATATGTAAAGTTTTAATTTGAGCAGATGTAGTATGTATTATGTTAAATTTTATTTTATTTTATTTTAAGTTCTACAGTTGTACAATATCATTGAATTTAATTAATTTTTTCACTAAAAAAAAAGGGGTCATTTTAGACTATAAAATTCATCTTACAAAATGAAAATCCATCTGTAATAATGTATTAGAGATAATTAAATGGTCTCTAAGTGTGGTCTGGAATACTATGGTAGGTGATTGCATATGAGACTAATTTCAAATGCAATCTCTTATATTAAATCTATTATAGACCATTCAGCCCTGGAAAAATCTTTGATAGAACAACAAAAGAAATTGAAAGAAAGGGGATAAATGAATGAAATTAGAGCAAGGAAAAGAAAGATTGTAAAGTTTTGAAGCGATGTAATCTTCTGTATCGAAGCCTCTTCTACTAGCACTCGGCAAATTGTTTGATGATCTGCAACACATTGGGTTTTCTGTTCAACTGTAGATCAGCATATCAATATGAACAAAGGAGACTAGAGAAATTCAGTTCAGACACATGTGTCCATAATTTCACTGGTGTTCATAACAAACAAACATTACACGAGAACTATCATGCACACACCATATCCGCATATCATCTACGCAATCTTAGAGGAATTTGTTCATCTGATAGTACATGGATAACAAGGTTAAGGCATACATGATTGTAAAACTTTACTCACAAGAATTCCTTCCAGATCCTTAGCAGAATATCCCTTCACAGCCTTCCCCCATTCTCTTTTCTTATACCTGACCAGAGAAAATTATTTAAGAAATATTTACTAACCAATTAACAGGAAATGATTAGACCAAAATGTATACAAATTAATCAATCTGAGAACGTACCTCCGTAGCTTTGGCAACTTTTTCTGGTTTGTCCTGTTTGTCATCAGCAGGTGCAGGCTTCAATGGTGAATCTGCTCAGCAATTTCAGCAATCATTAGACTCGTTTGAAATACAAATTCGTAACTATCATAGAGGTTTAAAACAGTTTGAATCAGCCAAGTGCACCTACCCTCATCAATGTTCACTTCAGCATTTTGCTGCATAAATACAAATACAGTAATTAAGTCAATTAAAGCTGAGAGTCAGAAACAAAAGCACATATTATCATGAATACATAATAATGTGGAAATTACCACTTTAAGCTTCTTCAGGATGCTATCAAACTGAGTAGTGTCAAATGCCCATGCATTTACCTTCTCAGTTCCTATACATGTGAAATCAAATATGCCACTGATTATACAACCTCTATACTGTAGTACACGCACTAAATTGAGGATCACTGATATCAGTTAAGCAATATCCAAAAGGCTAACCGAAAGTGTCTTGCAGAGAGAGTTATCATCATCAGTTTCTGCATCCATTAATTCCTTCTTCTCTTCTACACTTGCAGCCAATTTTTCTGCCTTCCATTCTAGACACCATTGCGCATAGGTTTGGGAATCATCGAGCTGCAGGTGCTAGATTACTATACAACATTAAAGAACAGGACATGAGAACATGACAATGATTAAAACATACCAGAATACTGACACATCAGGAATTCACAAGTAGAATTCTTGCATAACAGAAAACAGAACATTGAATCGAATATGCTTAAGCAGAACATAAATAGTCATTCGAGTACAATCTTGCATAACAGAAAACAGAAATTGAACACTTGAACACTTAAAGCAGAATTAAAGACATAATTATACCAGTTCATCATAATCATCAACAAAATGTCATAAATCATGTCATAAAAAGTCGAGCATACTTACTTTTTATGTTCACTTTCTGGTGAATCAAGTGTAGACAAAGCAGTAATAGCGCCTTGAGGTGCCGGTTGAGGAGAACTCATAGTAAGAGATGAACGTAAAAAGGTGCAGCTGCAAAATGGTAACATATACGTCAAAAAGCGCATAATGTGAGAGAACATGGGCAAGTACCTCCTGATGTCTTCAGTAGCTTATTTGCGCCGCTGTAACTGGATTTCAAGGATATGGATCAAAGTTGCTCTAGCCTGAGAGAACATAGGAATTGTGACTAAACACAAACTAAAAACTTGATACTGTAACATGGATTAAATTTATAAAATGCATTAAGAAACATAACAAACCTGGTGAGGACGCAGTGAATTGAGAAGGTGATGTAAATTCTTGGAAATAAGTGAGACATCTTCTACTCTCCTAGCATATTGCGATGGTCTATCAACAAGTACATCAGCAAGCTCCAGCAAATGCAGTTGTAATTCTCTATTAAGAGACCTCAGCTCTTTCTTGAAATCTAAAGAAAACAAAGTTCACTCACATTCATCGAAGGAATTTTCAAACAAGAAGCATGTGAATACAGTAGACTTCACAGGTATGAATAACAAGCATCAGATAGACCATTGAATACTGAAAGCTTCTATATTATGAATGCCAAGCATCAGATAGACAATTGAAAATTTTAAGATTATACGATACTAATACCAAGCATCAGATATGTTAAGAGAAATGATAGTTAGTTAGTTAATGTTATATAGTTAAGTTAGTTGAAGGTTAGTTGAGTTTAGTTAGTTTTATCTTCTTCATTATTTTTTAAATTATTAATTAACATGAAATAAAGCATTACAATTACACTTGTTGAACAAGACGAATTTATCAATCGATTCTAGGTGCAAATCACCACCAATCTCTATTCAGAGAATATATTCACCCATTTTGGGGAATCGAACCCGTGACCTTATGGTTACGGGTGTCTCCCCTGGTCATTTTACAAAATCTCATGAGCTCTATCCACTCAACCAATACAATAAGTCTTATCTTCTTCATTATAAATAGAAGACATGAACCAAATCCTTTGTAATTCAATTCATTCTTGGAGTATCATTCTCCATCAATTCAATATACAAAATTTAGTTCTTGATCCTTGTCAATATTATTCACATGGTATCAGTAGAAATCATTCGATAATCGATCATATCAATCCGCTTCTTTACTCTATTTCATCGGTTTCCGATCATCACTGTCATCATCGTGCTCTTGCCATATCCGTTCAATTACCCGGCTGGCAGTTACATTCTGCACATTTAACGATTCTTGAGCAGTTAATCAACTCTTCTATAGCTTCTTGGCGTCTTTAATGGCGGAGACATCGTCTACAGGCGGCAATGCCGTTCCTCAACAAACAGGGGCTCGATCACCGGCCGTTTCCCGTGCCCGATCTTCCCTGAATCCTGCAGAAAACCAACTTTCCCCATATTTCTACCATCCATCTGATCATCCAGGTTTGCAAATCATTTCAGTTATCTTCAATGGTGATAACTGTGTCTCTTGGAGTAAATCCGTCATCCGCGCCTTACAATTGAAGAACAAACTTGTCATCCGCGCCTTACAAGTGAAGAACAAACTTGCCCTGATTGATGGCTCTCTTCCTGTGCCTGCTACGGATGATTTCGACTTGTATGATGCATATGAAAGAGCTAATGCTCTAGTTTTGGGATGGATAAACCTCTCCCTCCACGATGACATCAAGAACAGTCTACTTTACTGCAATTCAGCTAGAGATGTGTGGCTTGAAATCAAATCAAGGTATGCACAATCTGATGGACCTAGAGTATTCACCCTTGAGAAGAATCTTGGTGCCATGTCCAAAAGTTCGATGTCTCTAACACATTACAATTATTTCAAAGGCATTTGAGGTGAATACATTAGTTATAGGCCAGTTTTAGCATGCTCTTGTGGTGCCTTGTCAAGCTGCACATGTGAGCTTATTCAGACTCAAATGCTCACTCAACAAAAGGATGATGTTATGAAGTTCTTGGTTGGCTTGGATGAATCCTATATGCTCATCTGCGTAGCCAGCTACTAGTGCAGAAACCACTGCCATCTTTATCTCAAGTATACTCCATCCTGTTGCAAGAAGAATCTCAAAGATCAATTTTTCAATCTACTGTCAACAGTCCAATGGATTCAGCTGCTATGGTTGGTAGAACAACATCTTACAGGCCACCTCATGTTAGAAATGTCACTTTTCAGGGAAACAATGCCAACCCTCAACAATTCAAGTCATTTCAAAGAGATAAACCAAAGAAGAGGTGCCTACACCGTGGAATGACAAATCACACTCAAGAGACATGCTTTCAACTTATTGGATATCCACCAGGGTGGAAACAACCAAACAAGCTTCCTCAGGTGTCAAAAGCCAATGTTGTTGAGACATACACTCAAGACATCTTCACTCAAACTGCAAATAATCCAATTATGGACCCTGCACTCTACATAAGTTCACTCAGTTCAATCAGTTTCTGGCTTTTCAAAGGCAATCTCAAGTCCAATCTGCAGCACCTGCTCATCATTCAGCTAATGTTGTTGTGGCTACTTTACCTTCATCAGCTGCTGAGACAGTGCCCTCAGGTTTGCATGGCATGTCATACTGTTTTACTGTCATAAATAGCATGACTACTCAATCATGGATAGTGGATACAGGTGCCACTGATCACATGACTTGTGATGCATCTCTATATATTACTTCACCTGTATATGTTAGTGTCATCATCAAACTACCAAATAATAACTCTACCATTGCAACACCTATGGGTGATATCCACATTTATGATCATTTAATACTCAAAAATGTTCTCTATGTGCCTACTTTCACCTACAACCTCTTATCTATCAGTAGTCTTACCAAAAAATCCTTCTGCAGTGTTTTATTTACTGCTACTCAATGTCTTTTTTTAAGTGCTAAACACATGAATATGCAGGATCTACTGTCATTGAGAAGGATTGGGCATGTTGATCAAAGAGATGGTCTTTACCATCTGAATCTCAACCCTCTAGATATCACTCATGATCATCTATCTGTTGATACATCTATTTTTTCTGCAAATTAAACTAAAATTGAAGATGTAAAACTGTGGCACTCTAGACTAGGCCATGCATCACACAAATGTGTTTCTACAATTCCAGTTTTAGCTCTCAAATGTAATGATGAACACCATTGTACTGTATGCCATTTTGCTAAGCACAAGAGAACTCAGTTTTCTACCAGTACATCTTGTTCCTCTGCTATTTTTGATATCATTCATTATGATATATGGGGGCCATATTCTACAGTTAGTGATCAAGGGCATCAATACTTTCTAACCATTGTTGATGATTACAACAGATGTACATGGATATACTTAATGAAAACTAAATCAGAAGTGAAAACACATATACTCAATTTTCATAACTTGGTTAAAACACAATTCAATAAATCAATCAAATGCATTAGATCAGATAATGGTGCAAAGTTTTTACTCAAAAAAATTTACAGTGATCATGGTATTCTTCATCAAACATCATGCATCTACACTCCTTAACAAAATGGCATTGTTGAGCGCAAGCACCAACATTTACTTCAAGTAGCTAGAGCCTTATTGTTTCAATCCAATGTTCCCTTCATTTATTGGTCTCATTGTGTCTTAACTGCTGCTCATATCATCAACAGGTTACCTACTGAGGTGTTAAACAACAAAACACCATTTCAGATGTTGTATGGAAAGCCTGCTACCTATGATCACCTTAGATCATTTGGTTGTTTATGTTACTGCAACACCATCAAAGAACTGAGAAACAAGTTTGATGCTAGAGCAGAACAATGTATTTTTCTTGGTTATCCCTTGCGTTTTAAAGGATATAAACTGCTGAATTTGAGAACTAACAAACTGATCATTTCAAGAGATGTTAAGTTTTATGAAATAATATTTCCTTTTGCTAACAATGACATCACTTAATTTACATTCTTTAGGCATGCCAACTAGTATATCAATATGCAGACTACTCAGTATAATTTTTATGATGATCATATGCCTCATATTCAAAGCATGCCAAATATAGATGATTTAGCTTCTGCACCCATCTCTTCTACTCATCATGATACATTCAATATGCCTACAGCTACTTCATCATTTGATCATCAGTTAACTCAACCTGAATTGCAGGATGAAATTGATACTCACACTTCATATATTTCTTCAGATTCTCAGACTTCAGTTGACACATCTTCACAAGACCTGCTGAACTTGTTCAAGAAAATCTCAGAAAATCATCAAGAATCAAGTCAACACCAGCTCATCTGAGTATTTATGATATTAAATTACCACCTTCACTTACTCATTCTTCATCTGCTCTGCATACATCAATTTTATATCCTATATATGCTTATCTTTCTACAACACAATTATCACATGTTCATTATGCCTTTACTGCAGCTATTACTGCTGATATAGAACCTAAGACATACAAACAAGCTGCTAAAACTACAGCTTGGCAAGATGCTATGAACACTGAGCTTAAGGCATTAGAGAAAACTAACACTTGGTCATTAATTTCTTTACTTGCAGATAAGCATATAATTGGTTGTAAATGGGTATCTAGAATAAAACATAAGGCAGATGGATCTATAGAAAGATATAAAGCAAGATTAGTGGCAAAAGGATATAATCAGGAAGAAGGTGTAGATTATTTTCACACTTATTCACCTATTGCTAAACTTACTTCTGTAAGAGTTCTTTTATTACTTGTAGCTTCTAAACATTGGCATTTGCACCAATGTGATATTAATAATGCTTTTTTACATGGGAATCTTGATGGGGAGGTATACATGATGCCTCCACCAGGTTACTTAGATGCAAATGATACTAGAGTTTGTAAGTTACACAAGAGTATTTATGGTTTAAAACAGGCTTCAAGACAATGGTTTCAAAAGCTGTCTTCTTGTTTGATTCAATATGGTTTTGTGCAATCTGCAGCTGATAATTCATTGTTTCTTCTTCATACTTCTGATTGTTATATTGCTTTAATTTGATATGTTGATGATATTATCAATGCATGACCTGATGAACAAGCTATACTTTAATCTCAAACAACACTTACATCAAGCTTTCACAATAAAGGACCTGGGCATACTCAAATATATGTTAGGTGTTGAGGTTGCAAGAAATCCTGAAGGAATATTTCTTTGTCAAAGAAAGTATACACTGGATATCTTGGTTGATACATGATATTTAGCTTGGAAACCACTTGACACTCCAATGGACAGTAAACAACACTTCTCCACTGAAAATTTCCCTCCTTTAGCAGATGGTTCAGAATATAGAAGGCTCATTGGTAGATTGATGTATCTAACCATCACTAGGCCTGAGATAGCCTATGCATGACAAACACTGAGTTAACACATGTATGCACCAACTGAAGCCCACTTGAAGGCTGCTTACATAGTTTTGAGGTACTTGAAGAAAAATATTGGTAAAGGCTTGTTCTACCCTGCAGAATCAAGCTTCAATCTTACAGCTTTTTGTGATAGTGATTGGGTAAGGTGTCCAGATACCAAAAGAAGTATTACATGTTATGGTATATATCTTGGTCACTCATTGGTTTCATGAAAATCAAAGAAACAACCAACATTTAGCCGTTCTTCAGCTGAAGCTGAGTACAAGGCCTTAGCATACACAATTTGTGAGGTTCAATGGCTAGTGGATCTGCTTACAGATTTTGGTATCTTCACACATGTTCCGGTTGCTATCTACACTGATTCAAAGAGTGTTATTTGTATAGCTAAAAATTCAGTTCTTCATGAGAAGACAAAGCATATACAAATAGATTACCATTTCACAAGGGAGAAGCTAAATGAAGGAGTTATCAAGATCATACATGTTCCATCTATTGAGAACATGGCTGATATATTTACAAAACCTTTACCATATGATTTGTTTTCTTAATTTAGCTCCAAGATGCATCTTGTAGATATACATATGCATCTTGAGGGGGGGTGTTAAGAGAAATGAGAGTTAGTTAGTTAATGTAATATAGTTAAGTTAGTTGATGGTTAGTTGAGTTTAGTTAGTTTTATCTTCTTCATTATAAATATAAGACATGAACCAAATCCTTTGTAATTCAATTCATTCTTGGAGTATCATTCTCCATCAATTCAATATACAAAATTTGATTCTTGATCCTTGTCAATATTATTCACAAGATAGACCATTGAATTATGAATACAAAGCATCAGATAGACATTATGATTGGTAACCATACCAGGCATAATGTCTAATCAACACGTCAGTGCTAGCATTACTCACTACTCAGTAGTCAGCACTAGTAGTCTAATATGTGAGTTATACTTTCAACGTCCAATTTATTAAAGCCAGACAAAATGTGCAGCAAACATTCACAACCAGAAAAATTTGGTGTCTGCTCAATAGATGAATAATGATATGATATAATTAGCGCATTCCAAGTGCCAGGCTGCCAATGTCTTAAAGAAACACATCAACCTTTGTTACTCACTTCTCAGTAGTCTAATATGTGAATTATACTTTCAACGTAAATAGTAATTCAAAACAACAACAGATGCACAATTCGACCTAGGTCAAACCCTGTACTTCAACAAGAAAAGGCAAGAGAGAATTCAAAAAAGGCATTGTGAATAATCAAACCTGAATGCTCAAGATTCGTGGTGGATAGAGGTGGTGGTGGTCTGATTGATGGAGTCCGTGAGGGTCCATTTGTAGTAGTCAGGATTCTTAATCTCCTCAATCTCATCACGGATGCTTCGCGTTGTTGGATCTTTGTCATCGAGTGGTGAGTTCTGGTTAGTCCCGGGAGATCATCCCATGTTACGACGCTGAGACGAGTTTACCTGACTCCCCGCGTAGTAGTTTTGTGATCCACACCTTGACTGAACACATCATCATTTGCTCCAGAACACCACCCACCACCCATTGGATCATAGTAGCCACCACCATCCATTATCTGTACCATGAAAAATAACATTTACAAATCAAACATTGTAGTACCATTGATATCAAACTAACCTTCATGGCGGTATACTTCAACTACATCCACAAATTTGCAATCATAAGTGACATAACAAATGCAACAAAGGATGTCATATAAACATGAAATTGGAACTCAAATGAGTAATAATAAATGAATAAAGGTATCACAAGGAATACAAATTCAGCCCACACCAAACAATGTCAGTACACAGGCCCACTTTAGCAGTTGTTCGAGTACCGTACAATGACATTACACACACTGCTTATTATCTACTCAACATCTTCCCCGGCTACGCAAGATTGCTCTCCAACGACTAAACATGATTGTTGCCATGACGTCACGCAGCGTAACCCAAGTCGGCTCCTCCAGCTGAAGCTCATCAATGTAAACTGGTGGTGCGGTAGGTTCGTGCCGAGGTCTTCTAGCGGGAGGTTCATCATCCTCATCCGACGAATATTCCTCATCCAAAAGGTCATCGGGTGCTTGATTGCGGAGGAAGTTGTGTAACAAACATCAAGCAAGAATAATGTGTTTTGGTGTGTCAATAGAGTAGAAGGATGGTGATCGTAATATGCCGAATCGTTTCTTCAACATCCCCCATGTTCGTTCGATGACATTACGAACAGAGGCATGCTTTAGGTTAAAGTACTCCTCTTTTGTTAAGGGCCTTCTGTCTCCTCGTTCCCACTCTTGTAGATGGTATCTACTTTTTCGATATGGTGCCAAGAACCCGGGGGCATTGCCATATCCGGAGTCAACAAGGTAGTAGTTCCCTGCAAGATGGAAATTGCATTGCAGTTACGTACGGACTATAATTTATACTAGTCCTACCCATTCACTATTGCAGCATTGTATGTAATAGATCACCTTCAGGTACTAACAAAGTAGCCCCTTCATCACGCGTTATTGCATCTCATAGTATCTTCCCATCAGTCGCAGAACCTTCCCATCCGGTAAGCACATAAATAAATCTCATTCTCCAGTCACATACACCGAGGACATTTATAGCAATGCTTCCCTTCCAACTTCTATACCAACATTGGCTTGACCTACTCATTGTAGCATCTACATAACTCCCATCCAATGCACCGAGGCAGCCCTAAACAAAGTGAATCATTTCATTAACCAATTCATCATCAACGACATCTAATCAAACTAAGAACGCATCATATCAACTAACCTACCTTGAAGTGCTTCCAAGGCTCTTGATTACATTCTGATGTGATGGGCTCCGGTTTGGAAATGAGGAATGGGTGCAATTGCAATATCGATTTTAGCACCTCATGGAAATAAATACTTATGGTGTGCCCGGATCTTTCAAACGCAAAGACATTCAACCTATTCTTCGTTGTGGTGCCCCACAATCACAAGAAAATTAGCAACCATTTCCATTATGGAAACATGCTTACTACGGACTAAACCACCTTATGCGCTTAACAATGAACATAGATCATGAAAATGTTTCCTCTCCATTCTCAAAACATTCTTGCAATTAGTATCGTTCTGTAAACACATCCTCGACAAGTATTCAAACTGCCTAGGTTCCTTCAACTTAAGTGAGTAGCGTATCGGACCATTAAAGTAACCCACTGAACGACGACATATGCGGGTCAAGTACGGTAGGTAGCAGTCAGATCCATAAATCTATCCCCAATCAGCACAACAATCATTAATCACAACTCAATCATAGCCATACACACCATTCAAACACAAATAAATCATCCCAATCAAACCACTAATATGCAATCACCATTCGTATAAAACCCACAATGTACAATCAGAACATAGCTAAGCTACAACCATTTAGCAACCAAATCTCCACTCATATGCAATCACCATTCGTATAACACACACAATGTACAATCAGAACCTAGCTAAGCTACAATAATTTCGTAATCTAAGCTCCAGAAATTCACAGACGGAACAAAAAATAAGTGATTCACGCTTTCGTGAAACATGTGAAAACAGAGTAATGTAATTAGGTAGCAATTACTTACCCGGATCGAACTCGGCAGCCTCACAATAATCGCCTCCAAATTGAACTCTCTGTCAAACGAAGAAATCGGCTCGCCAATGAAAAGCTAGGCCGAATGTATTATTCAGGGGCTTCTTTATACTACAGTTCCCGTCAATCATGCTACAGTACAACGAATTGGACCTCGTTGCAAATTTTTCCCAAGCCAAATTCGGCATAACTGTTCCCACGAGATGAACATGAAATCCCAAACCAAGAATCCCAGCTAATCCCAGGAGTTGAAAACGATGAATTCTTCCATGATTTTGCACTAAAAATGAAATTTCGGTTTTCGACATGGAAATGTGGTTCAACCACAATACCATCCACATTTCCGTCTTGCTATGAAAAATCAAACATGGGTTTGTTTGACTAAATGAGTGGACTTGGTACATTTCTCCCCAAACCAAACACTACCTTACATAATTGTTATTAGATGGTTGGGAAATGAAGGTTACATAAAGTACATAAGAATTATGAATTTCACGTTGCAACTTTGAACAAAAACAAAAGAGAGACCGTTACCCTTTATTTTAGTCTCAAACACCCTAAATCACATGTTAGGTTCTGTGGTTTTAGTGTCTTTTTTAAAATCAATTTAAAAAATAAACCGTGTGAAACATTAATACACACACACACACACACACACACACACACACACTCACACTCCCTCCTTGTTGTTCACTTTTATTACGACCACATAATATGATAATTGTTTGTTTGAATATTTATACATTATCGAAAGAAATAGGGGATATTAAATTGTATTTTTTCAAAAAACAATTAAAATTGAGTAAACAACTTAATTAAATGAAATATTCAAAATGCTAAAAGTGGACAATTGATGTAGGACGGAGAAAATATGTACTCGTGTGTATCTCCGTGTTTTTGTGTGTGCGTATATATTTTCAAAATCGACTCGTATCTGAAACTGGGTGCTAAACTTGGAGGTCTTATGCTTCATGGTTTATACAATTAAGGTTATTGTTGATTATACATTTCCTCCGTCTCAAATTTATCTTCTCGTAAAATTAAATACAAATTTAAGAGAAAATGAATAAAGTAGGAGAGATGATGATAATAAATAATAAAAAATGATAAATAATGATTGGAGTATGATTAGAGATATATAGTAGGGCTGCTCATTTTATCCGTATCCGCAAATTCGGTCCGTTATCGTTGAAAACGGACCGGATCGGATCGATCCGTTAAAAACGGATCGGATCGCGGTGGGGTTTTCCTTCATCCGTTTTGAACGGATAAAACGGATAAATCCGTCGGATATCCGCGAATATCCGTTTATCCGTTAGACCAAGGGTATTATTGTTATTTTACATTTGACCTAATTCTCTACTCTCCTAGTATAGCATTAGCAACCGCCATTCGTCCATTGTTTCCTTTTCGTCCTCCATTGTTTCCGACTTTCCGTCCAGGCGTCTATTCTCTTAATTACTCTTCAGTCTTCTCCATTGTTTCATTCGTTCGTCTTCCTTCTCTCCCGTCCGCCATTTTCCGCCCATTCATCCGTCTGAGTTCTGAACGTCTTCTGATTACTGGGCGAAATGTGTGAAGAGGAAGAAGTTTTACTTTACTCTTTCAATACTTTACTTGTCCACCGTCTTCTCCATTGTCTGACCGTCGGCCGTCCCATCTTCTCCATTCGATTTGCCCGCCGTCTTCTCCATTCTCAGTTCAATTTGCCCATTGGTAAGTCGTAACTCATTCGAATTCAATCTTTACTCATCGATTGATTTTATTTTTCTCTAACTCAATTTTATCTTTGTGTTTGTAATTTGCAGACCAATGTCGACACCCACACCTTCGGAGAGTGTTGCTACTGATACACAAGATA
>JAYMSP010003614.1:0-19110 GCA_036897095.1 Plantago elongata
TACCTTGACAAGTTGCAGTGTCTTTCTCGTTAGTGTTTAAATATCCGCCTAGTTTTGCGTAAGCATTCGAGTAATTCTTCCACCACTTAGTCTTGGCAATGGGTGGGTTTTACCCAACCCATGGCCTAAAATAAAAGAATGGCCACCACAGTAGTTGATTTTGGATTTTTAATTTTACTGTGTAATCTGTTTTATAAAAATTTCAAGCAAGAAAAAAAAAAGAAAACTGCCCGGCCCGGGTTTTAAGGGGCTGCACGAAAATGGACAGTTTCTGGTTCAACTGGCCCGGTTAAACCCAAAACCATTCCTTCCTCCTCTCTTGGATATCCATAAGTTGGTCAATGGGTTGGGTAAAATCCGCCCATTGCCAAGACTACGGGCAAGGAACAGGCCATATAAAAGTAGACTAAGTAGTGTATAAATTTGTAATTTTGAACAATTTAGGAATTACTTTTTGAAGGAGGAAGAATTAGGCAAAGCCTGAGTGGCGCAAATTCGTCTGAAGCTGTAACCGGAGACGGTGAGCAAACATGGAGGAGCAACCCGACTCCAATCGAACATCTAATGTCGGCATGACAGCAGAGGAATGCGAGAAAATGATCGACAAAAGTCTCAAAAGTATCCTCTCACTCCTTTCCCCTTGTTTCTTCACTAGTTGTAGGGTTTTAGGCTCATTCTCTCATTTACATCACATCACATCACATCCAATTCAATGAATCAATGATGATGTTGCAGTTCCGAAGGTAAAATTTCTGAGAGATCAGCTCGAGAAATACGGATGCCCTGTCGGCCGCAACTTCTTCTCTGCAGCTAAATGCCATGCCAGTGGTGGTTATTCCAAGGGTAGAGGGGTAATGTCTCAAATTGCTGCAATTAAACAATTAGAAACCACTACTTGATTCCTTGTTGTTGTTGTTGATGTTGATGTTGTTGATTCTGATGCTTTGAGACTATGATTTAGATAACAGTGTGTCATAATCAACTTCAAATTCAAGATGAGGTTAACCAAGTGTTGATTCACGAGCTCATCCACGCCTATGACCAGTGTCGTGCTGCGAATCTCAACTGGATGAATTGTGCTCATCATGCTTGTAGTGAGGTTGAAGCGCTCCCTCTCTTGCAAATGTGTTTTGCATTGTTTGATTTGATTGTTGTAAGTTAAGATGTGAATGGGTCTGTATTTATGGTTATTGTAACTATATGATTTGTTTCTGAGAGCAGATTCGAGCTGGACATCTTAGCGGTGATTGCCATTTTAAGAGGGAGTTATTACGTGGACATATGAATTTTAGAGGGCATGAGCAAGTAAGATTCTACTCTTTTACTTGGCATTCTATTATGCAGTGCATATGTTGCTCTTCTCCTGTTATCGAACTCTTTAGTCTGTACTATATGTGTATTGGGGGTATATGATTAGGATCAGGATCAGGATTTCAGTTAATGGGGTATGGGGGTATATGATTAGGATCAGGATTTCAGTTAATGGGGTATTGGGGTATATGATTAGGATCAGGATCAGGATTTCAGTTCACTCTTTAGATGCATTTCTGCATATTTATGTGTTACTTGCAAATTTCTTGGAGAATCAGATTGAATTGCATGTATCTTGTTTTAAAGAATTTGCTTATCGCAGCTTTGCTCTAAAAAAATATAAGCAAAAGCATAAATGATATAAACACTTATCATTAGCTTCTCTGGTAATAAGTTCGAATCAGTCTGAAATCGAACTTGGACGCTCAAATATGGAGTTGTCTTTTTTACGTTGTTTTCATCATATCTAGACTTTAGATAACTAAACTTTTGTGAATAGGTTTACACCGAGTGCAAGTAACTTGGGCTATACAATTCTGATCTGGGGAGTTCCCCGGCATGCTAGCAAGAAGCCTCAATGGTAATATTGCTGCAAGAAAACATTTGTTGCTGATGTCCTAAGTTGGCTAAGCACCTAAGTAATACTTCCATGCTGAACTTCTATATATAAGAATGGGAAAATATTTGAAAAAGTAAATTAACAAATTGTGTTTGTATTTGTAATTTACAGAGACCTCGGCTTCGTATCAAGGTCTCCGTGAGATGATCAATGTAGCATTTGATTCAATCTGATCCCTAATTTTGGTCCAAACTCATTTCATACTGCATTAAATTACATTAACGTCACTCTGATTTGAATCGACCTGTCTTATCTGATGACTGAAGGAATGTGTGAAACGAAGAGTGATGAAATCTGTTATTGCCAACCCGAACTGTTCAGAATCAGCAGCCAAGATTGCCATGGAAGCAGTCTGGGATACTTGTTACAATGACACACAGCCCTTCGACAGAGCTCCTTGAATTTAAAGTGGTGTTCTGGAATTAATTGTAGAGGGTAGAATAATTTTTTTCTACAATTACACTTTGAAGGAACTGTATCATTTTTAAATTGTGCTCTTCACATATAGGAATCATTATTTAAACATCAACTGTTGATTTTGTAATTGAAGTTTCAACATTTTTCTACATTTTGAGAACTGAAAAGGTTCTAGAGGTGACATCCGGAATTAGTTCTGTTTATTATGTTATTGATTTGCATCTTTGTGATGTTTGATTGTGAGCATAGTTATGAAGGTCTTTTCAAAGTTATTCATCTGTCTTGGTAAATCGATAATTTGCTTTTTAAAAAATTAATTTCTCACAGAATATAACTTAGAAACAAACAGTACATGGAAAACATGTATTCTCTAGACATGCGGCACAGGCCTCCAGACCGTCCCATGATTATCCTTGAATGAATATTTCTTTGCCTTCTTTCTCAAGTTCTACATCACACATTTTCCTGAAAACACAGTTAAAACATGCTATCACTTAGGAAAGGGATTATTTAATGGGTAAGCAACACCAAAGGATTGGTAGTTTAGTTTAGCAAGATATTCAATCTGGCTTATTAGGATAGGGTATTCTTGATTGGTGAATCTTTGCACAAATTTACAAACACTAGCAATGGCCCCACCACCACATTTTTTCCGCAGCACTCTACACTCCATGATAATACATGGAGCTCGAGCCAGTTTCCAGACCAAACTGCATCAATCCTCTCGGTTTTGAGATAATACAGATGCTGGAAGAACCTTGTAGGGATTGAGTATTCCTTTTGGATCAAGTAACTTCTTAATGGCTCCCATTAGTTGCACCTATAAGTGAAACAAATCAATCATTGTACCATGTGTGGTAATTTCACCACTAAGTTAAACACACAGTATATAGACGAAGTTGCAGGGGAAGTTTTGTGACACCGGTCAATTATAGATCAGTTGTTTTGTGATACTGGTCAATTACAGATCAATTCTGCGCAAGACCGTCAAAATGATGATATTCTTCAAGTGCACATTCTTAACATATAATGCTGGAGGATAAGTTGGTGGATAAACTAAAACTTGAGCTGCTGGAGAAAGAATCAAAATCAAAGTGCACGTATAAAGGTGGAGGTCAGTCAAAATTCGTATTCTTGTCGATTCTATATAGATGATCTGTTGTTGTTTCTAAATTGATGCTGAATGTTTATAGATGATTATGCTGTTGTTGGTCCCAAACAAAAAATAAAAAAGTAGCAAATGTTCACAGGGATGAGATTACTATGGACCAACTTTACAAGGCATTTTAAGACTTACAGTTTCAGGAGACTTGCTGTAATGAATTTTATTTGCCTTCATCAATCCAAGGCCATGCTCAGCACTGATGCTTCCACGATGTTTAGATGTCCACTCATATACAAAGGGTTCAATATTTGAAAGTATCTGCAGTCAATGTATTTTGTTTAAGCACTCCATGGAAAAAAAAAGAGAGAGAGATGTACAAATGGAGGAGAAGGTTATCTTACACTGTCATTATACTGGTTAGCTGAAATGTTGAGATGTAGGTTGCCATCTCCAAGGTGACCATAAGCCACCACATTTGCTTCGGTACCTACAGATCCAAAAGAAAGGTGTTCATAAGAACATTAACCTCGATGCTCCTTGGTAGCTTCTGTTGTTCAAACTACAGTTCTCAATTTTTCACTTTGCACGGACTCAAAAGGCCCTTTCAGTTCAGCTATCCCCAGTCACAAAATGATCAAACTCAGCAAGTACATAAATGAAAATATTATCAAGTTCAGACGAATTACCAAAACGTTCACGCATTTCCACAACAAGATCATACATCTTTTCAACAGGCAGAGACAGGTCATATTTATAAACAGCCCCCTCCTTCATCAGAGCTTCAGGAATTCCCTGTAGGCATGCAGATGAAACTTCCATATCATTAGAGATGGGATATCAGTAGTAACGGATCGCACATTGCCGCATCATAGCATAATACGTGGTGTTAGTCACCTAATATTGGTTCTTGGGTATGCATAATGATTAGTTATACTCTTGCATTATGAATAAAAGAATTACTAATTGGAGATATGAACTTTTCAAAAAAGTAAGTCGGACCATTAACACGCGAAAGTGTGATGAGTCACACCTCAATGACCAAAGTACCTCACGAATTTGCCAAAACGACGAAGCTTGATTTAAATCTTGTGCCACAGCCCCATCTATAATCAGTCCACTTTCCATAACATGAAGAAGGAAAGCTTCAAGTTTCTCTCTGTTGATATCAGTCAAAAGATTTGACATGTAAATAGCATTTCATCAGAGACAATATAGGTAGTTTCAGTAAAATGAATTGTAGAGGTGGTTCCAATGCATCACTATAACAGAGAACAATAACAACAGTTCCTATTAGTACGTTAGTGTCTTATGTTAGATGGTATTCTTGATAGTTTCAGTCCAAACTTCTGTGTTTTTTAAGGTCAATCTGCATTTCATGGGGATCTAAGTTTGCAACAGTAAACTACCCATCTTGCCAGCCAGAGACATAGTTTAGGAAGGGTTATTTACAAAAATAACCCCTGAATCACAAATAAAACCACGCTCCCTTATTTGATTATAATCACAGCCCTCACCGTTAACATTGCTCAGTTGTTAATTTTTAGTTAAATTACAATAATGCCATTTTCTTTCCAAAAATCAGAAAAAAAGAAAAATTCAAATTAAAAATGACTAGCCAAAATTACCCCTCTTTTTTTTGCTCTAAAATATGACTGGCAGAAACAAATTACCAAGAAACATGTTATAGTCAGCAGGGTCTCAGTAAAAGTAGGCTGAGTTTCTACTTCCTTTTCATGATCAAAAATATTAAACCTAAAAGCATGTGCATTTAATGATAGGAAGCAGTAGGAATTACTTGTCGTGAGATTCCATGCTCCCTGTGGTCTCAATTAAAACATAAAACTTATGTGCTGAAGAAGGTAATGGATCACGAAGACCGTCTAAATGTTTTAGAACCTGTCAAACACAGCCATAGGCAGAACGTTGTAAGCCAAGCATGTCTATGACCTATTATTGCAGAATTCATTTCGAGTCAACCAGCACATGTCGCATACGTTAAAGTATCAAAGTATCAAGTTCCTTGCCAAAGGAAAATAAAGAGCTACTTCCGACCAAAAACTCGCTGCTATAAGAGCTAGAATCGGTGTCTACTGAAGGGGGGAAAGGCAAGCAAAAAACATTGAAGTGTGCTTTTTAAGTTACTTCTCATTTCTACTTCTTAAAAATAGAAAAAAGTTCTAGAAAAAAGCTGACAAATTTAAAAGTCAACTCACTAATTCTATCTAAGCGTAAACGACACAGCAAACACCAGTTTCTCTAAGCATGACAACATGATTACAAAAGAAGTCAGCTGATAATCATGCTCCTACTTCTCATCTACCCAGGTCCAACAATGCAGAATCTATTTGGCCAGCTGCAACTACTTGTATGAACAGAGTCTTTAATGGCAGCAGGAACAGCAACCAATTCCAACATTACAGAATTTCATATTACATTCATGTAAGGAAATAGTTTTCGACTGTGCAATGAATGAAGTTTACAGTTGAGGAACTTGATGATTAAAACGGTCCTATAAGGAACTCCTGCAGTATAAAAGGTACGACTTGTGGTTACATTTGCTTTTTATGAAAATCTTACCAGGTCCATAGCATTGATATCCAAAAATTCAAATGCAGAAAGAATCTCGCCAAGCTTTCTTCTTGCTTCCAACAGAAGTTTCTATAAAGAACAAAAAGATATCTTCAATAAAGTATTTCACTATGCAATATGTGATGATAAATACCGTGTTGAATTTTATAGATATGCAGGTGAGGTATCGCCTGTAGATAAGCTCATTGTTAACTGAGAACAACTTGTACTACTGACTTTCTTCTTTTTTTCTCGTTTCCTTTCCTAGGCATTGGTAACATAAAAACCACAGGCCAGATGCTACCTGGCAGCTAGCATAATCTTCACAAGCAAGGAAAGCTGCATTTATGGATGCCAATTTTGGAGGAGTGAGTATGGAAACCTTTGTAACAATTCCCAAAGACCCTTCACTACCTATAGTATCAACAGTTAGTCGACGTCTTCAAAAACATTTAACAATAAGGCTAGCATTTATTCACCTACAAACAAATGCTTCAAGTCATATCCTGTGTTGTCTTTGCGTAGAGTCCCGAGCATATCTAGCACTGTACCATCTGCCAAGACCGCTTCAACACCTACAATGTTAGCCAGATGATTATAAACTTATAAACATGACAAGTTGCTAAGAATCAGACAAGACACATGGAGTAACCTTTGGAAAATTTGAACCACAGAGATGCCGTTTTGGTTGATAACATATAGTTAAAAATACTAGATACAAAGAAGATGAAACAAGATACTTACTGAGCTTTCCAGATTGTTAAAAGTCTTTTTTAAGCTTGATGACTGATTACTATGGCTAAACCCAACTCTGGCATAATATTTTAGTTTATGATGATGGAATGGCATTGCTCTTTTTAGGTAAAAAGAATATATGTAAAACTGAACCTTCTGAATCTGAAGGCCTTTGAATTTTGAAATAGCACTTTGCTACCATATGAAATACATATTGAGAGATAGACCTCATATATCTACCATATAAAATAAATACAGAAAGCTCTCTAATTTAGTTTATGTAAGCCCCTTGATTCCACAGAATCAAGACATAGTAGACTTTTCCAAGAAATGGACCTCACAAATCTACTCCTAGCTCTCTCATAGTTTCATGCAAGCCCATGATTTCAGAAAATAAAGACCTCCACCAGTGTAATGTTGTAGCAAAAGGAAGGAAGATTTACGAGAGTGGAGACTTTTTCCAAGGGGTGGTGTATGTGAAAATGTTCAAGTCTGTGCACGATCAAAGCGTAAATATCCTTACAAGAACTTGAAGACGAGATAATATAACATGCATGGAAGAAAGAAGAAATGCTGAAGAACTCACCAAGAACGCTTCCATGAAGTGAACCATAACGAATAAGGCGCAGTCCCCCAGCATTAGTTGAGACATTTCCCCCAATCTGACAGCTTCCTTTAGCGCCTAAATCAAGCGGCATAACAAATCTGCAGGAAAGAAAAACATTGGTAAGTCAGCTGGCAGGAGCCTACAAAAGAATGAGCAGCAATGAAAGAGATGAACTGATGGCATATTTGATTGGCACACACACTCCGTATATGGATGGCCACATGAAATGCAATCTGAATACTACTCAGGTTTTCATAAAATGCATGCTGAGCATTCCTAGTAGTCTGCGCATCTAAACTAGGGTAAAGCCCAAGGAACATTCCAAAGATATTCTACTCTCTGACAAACTAAACCACTTGCCAGAACAAAATAATAAACTATGTTCTTGCAAGACCATTTCAAGCCTTTCTTACATTAAATCATATCTGAAAAATATAAAAGTTTGTTTGTAGAGGTAGAGCCCTCAAATCATCTCATCAAGCAAGTCTGTCAAAATCATCCTTCATCAACCTCACATCCACTATGTTGAAACATCTTATGCACACATATTCGTCAGACAGGTAAACAGTAAAGACCAGTGAAGGCACACTGGATCATAATTAGCCTCATAGAAAAAATAGATAATGAGATCAGAACTTTCAAATCTGAGTGGGTTCCTTTGAATTAGTCTTATGTGCCGCAATATACAAGACTGGGTTTTAAGTCTCCTATACTATCTAGGGCTGTGCTACTGAGAAGTAAGGGCCAAGTTAGTAACAGATCCTTAAGCTGGTGCTTACTGATTTAATCAAGTATAGTTTCGTTTTTAATCATATCCCAATAAAGTTAGGACTCTCAAATTGCATTGGCCTAATGTTAACATATGATATTTTGATGATTCAGTGTGCTCAAAGCAAACAGCATAATCGCAAATGAAATATAATCACCCTTCATTATCCAGGTAAGAAATCAAGTTTTCCAGTATGCATCCTGCTTCACATACTAGTATACCACTGACCTAAAAAAAATATCAAAATCAAGTCAGAGATAAGTTACTAGCACTAGCAATGTTAGACGAGAGCAGTTGATAATTGTTTTACAATTTATATCAGATTTTGAAAACTAATTCTGCATTTCCCAACAGGAGACCAGCTCCAATGTGAAAGTACTGAGAATGACATTCAGCACATTAAATTAAACTGAATAAGATGTGAAATTAAAATCAGTACATGATTAAATTACGGACCAGTAGATAATCTTTTTGTGCACTATCAAATAAAGAACCATTACCTTGTCAAATGAAAGGATGTTATTCATGGCCCGAACATTGATTATCACCTAAAAGGAAGAACAAAAGAGAGAGGCAAATAAAGACACAAGATTAAAACATGAAAGGATTAAATAATCCCAACTTTTAGAGAGACGATTTAATGCGTCTTCTGTGGGCATCAATACTCATCACAACAATGCACACAAAAGCTCAAAAGAACAAATTGAAAGGTGAAATAAAAGCCCCAGGAGCAGATCATTAAAGAAAATACACGCAGGCAAGGATGACAACCAACCACAAATGTAGGACATCAAATGCTGTTAATTTACTTACTATGGTTCAGCTGTCATCCTCTGGGGACGAGCAAAGTTTGCACGTGTAGGAAATACATTATTGGAGTTGGAGTCATTGGAAAACATGCATTTAGCCGACTCATACCTTTAAGTAAAAAAAAGACACAAGAACTATGGGATTACCTCATCAAATACAGGTATGCTTCCTCCCACAAGACCTGTATTTCCACCTTGGGGTACAACAGCCAGGCATCTAGAATTACAGTAATTAAGAATCTGAGAAACCTATACAGAAAAATAATGACGATTATGACAGTAATTAGGTTTCCTAGAGAAAGACAAGCCAAATCTGCCATGTGTGAGAAAACAAGGCGGGCAGAAGCTAGCAAGGTGACTGCCCTTTTTTGTCTGGAAACTATGTCATGTGTGTGGCTCTCGCAATGGAAGTACTTGGTTAAACTTGAACCCCGTGTTGTGGAAGTCTAATTTCATCCAACAACTTAAATATTTTACTACGAATATTTTTCTATGTCAGGCCATGATTAGTCTTAGTTATGGTTATGTTACTGACATTTCAAGATTTAAATACCACTTCTGATTTGGAGTCTAACTGGTAGAAGGTAAAGTTTATAGGGGAGAGCATAGGCCATGAGTATCTTGAAATTTCACAAGTTAAAGCAGTTTGGCCCATATTTCGAGTAAAGCACGAATGAAACCATTTACAGAATTGAACCAGGTCTGTAGTTTGTATCTATATATCTTTGTGGATCAAACCCCCTAGTCAAAATTTTAACCAGATGTCAGCAAAGAATCACTAAGAGCATGGGGTCCAATATTTAAGAGTCCTTCAGCTGTTCCTAACACTTGTCCTATAGTAAAAAATGACTAGTAAAACTATTTCCAATTCAGATGTTCAGTGGAGAAATGCAAACCATGACATATAGCAGATGCAGTAGAATAGTGGAGTATGAAGAGGAAGATATGAACCTCCACAGTGCTTCTCGGTTGCAACATAAGCTTACTCGAACCTTTGTACTTCCTCATCCAATCAGTATTTGCATCATCCAGTTTCTCCTCTTCTTGAACAACACCACCCTCCCCCAATATCTTCTTAAAATAACTTATATCATCAGAATTAATCACCGAAAAGGACTGGTTTCTCACATTTGTTGGAACCAAGGAAGCAAAACTTCTGCAACCGGTCAACAAACTAAGGTCCCTAAATTTTGGCAAATAAACACCACCAGAACCTCTCAAAAAGCAGACATGCCTCGAAAACTCTCGTCGAAAGAGCTCACATCCTTGGTGAAAATTATGAGGGCGACCTGCCACTAGTATGCCAACCAGATCACAATGCTTCTCAATTGCGTAGCTCATAACGATCATGCAAAAATTAATACTAACACGAAAACCGTAACAAGCATTACACAAATCATCTTAATTAAACAATTCGAACTCATATTCAGCACAAATTATAACAGTATGAGATGGCAATTCAAAAGCAAATGATTGTAGCACGAAATTCGATCAAAGTGAGAGACGAAATTCGATTAAAGCGCAGTAAGAGAAGAGCTATTGGTACCTGAGGTGGTCCAGGTGGAAGAATTAAGCGAGGTGAAGAATAATTTACGATTCGATTGACGATGAAGGAAGGAGCATTTGAGCAATCGGTACGAAGCTTTCCAATTCTCCATGGCTAACCTGAACTAACTTTGAGTCTGTATCTAGATAGAGAAATCAAGTTTACTGAGTTGATGACGAGTCGATTCTATCAGAGAGACGGATAAAGGAAACCAGTTGAATTGAGTGAGTATGATGATCACTATCTCCACCTGTCAAAATCACTTTTTCATGGCATTTCGTTCATTACCTTTTAATTTAGGGATGATTCGGGGGATGAATTTTGGTACATTTGAAATGTGATTGAAATAGGGATGAATTTTGGTGAAATTGGTTTGAAATGTAATTGAAATGAGGTATTTGAAGTGTATTTTATTCATCGATTCAAATGAACCGATTATAATTGCATGGCAATCAGCCCCTTAGCTCTTTGAGGTAGTGATCGGTGGGATTGTATTTTCATAATTTAATGGTTAAGGTGCTAAAATATTGTCTGGTACTAAAAATTGATTTAAAAACACACATAAAATTCGATAAAATCTGCAAGTTTATGTTCAAAACACACTTCTTTGTGTATTCCGAAAACACTCATACCCCAGTAAATTTAAAACAACTCATGGAATATATTTTCCAATACTATGCAAATTGCAAATTGTCCAACTTAATTGGATATTTAATAGAAATTACTTAAGTTGAGATATTTAGAGATTTATTAATGAATTTTTTTTATGTTTACAATTTGCGTTCATAAATTAGGTAGTAGTATATCTTGTAGGTGAGATTTTTGTTTTGCTGAATGCATCACATATAGTGTGTGTTTGCTAATGCTTGTATTAGTGATTTTTCATCAGCTTCTACTAAAAATAGATTAAAGTTGATTTTAAGCAAAAATTATTAATGTTTGATATATCATATAAAAAGCAGCTTAAATTTGTAAAAGCAGGAGTTGTAGTGCTTGCAAACATTAACTTAATTAGTTATTTTTAACTTGAAAAAAGCTCCTACTTGCTTAAAACAGTTAGAATCAGCTATTGGGTTGCTTCTCTACTTTTGGCGGTTACATATTTTTTTCCAGAGAAGTTGTAGCAGAAGTCATACTATAAAACACTAAAAAAATAATTTTACTACTCCAAAATTACAAAAGTACTTATTTTAAGCATTTGCATACACAACCATACTTTAATGAAACAACATCTATTTTTTTTCCGTTTCTAATAAATTGGACATTACAATCAACATATGAATAGTTAATGTATATCATGATTAACAGTTTAGTTGAATTCAAAATAAAACGCACCTATTCTGGAGCAAATACCAAAGTGCTAGTATATATACTCATATATTAAAACGTGATAAGACACTATTAAAAATGTATATGAAAGGTAGTATTATAGTGTTAGGATCACATCTAGTTATAATTATTGAGAACAAATATGAAGGTAATGAAGACATTGTTATTCTGATAATGAATTTTCTTTATTTTTAATTCTAAATAATCGAGAAGAAATATGGTTATCTTTTTTTTATGAATTTATTTTGTTGGATTAAATTGGGGTTTAAAACTTAATCAGAGAGGCAATACTAAATTAATTTTGTTGGATTGAATTAGAGTTTGTAATTTTATTGACTGAAACATATTATGTTTTGTAGTAAAAGTTTAATTTATAATTATTGATCTGCTGCTATATCTTCAAAGATCATTCTTTCACAAACGTGAGATAATTCATTCAGTAATAGTATTGTGGGAAATTTGAAGGACCCACCTTCTAAATTGCAAAGAGTAAACTTAAGAAAAATAAATAAGGAAGCATGGTAAATCTAAATTCAAAGTGCCTTATAACAAAGTTGAAATAAAAACACATTTCATAAATACATCTACCTTCATTTTTATGGCATTTCAATCATTTCATAGTTTAAGTTGTGTAAATACACCTTAAAATGCGTTTTCATTATCCTACCAAGAAGCATATAGTGTTTCGTAATACATTGCAAAACACTAATATGAGATGAGACTCTACCAAACAACGTGTTTATTAGTCAACATTTAAAAAATACGCCATCAAACACATTCGGGCTTTACATATGTATTTTGACCATATAAATCACGCTTCAATCGGTTCCTCATATTTTCAGTTTTCACCCCATTCAGGAAATTACACACACAATTATTGTTCAAATTAAATCTTACTCCCTCAATCCCAGCTAAACATAGTTTAGTGGTTAAATTAACTAGTTTAAATATTTTATGTCAACAAATATAAGAGTTAAAAAAGAAGTGGCATACTCTTCTTAAAAAAAAAAAGATGAATACTCGTAAATAAATTACTTTATATAGTGTCTAAATTATACTAAAAATTATAATAACAAAGTACATATAACATATATAAGTATTATAAAATATCAGCTCATTAAAATAAATAATATAAAAAAAGAACACAAAGTCTCAAGATAAATGACTTTTAGTTAATTAAATTAAAAACGGGATCATTTTACAATTTGCCATTAAACATGTGTTTTTTGCGGATCTACTCGTGAGTCCTCACGCGGTTTGAAATCATAGAGTTTTAAGTTGAAATCATATGGATTTAGTCTGAAATCATAGTATTTTTCTGTTGACATCATAGGTTTTAAAAGTGATGCATGCAATATATATATAATATATGCTTCCTCTTTTTGAGATTATAAATGTTTTTCCTGAGATCATAAGGTTTCATTTTGAAATCATAGTCTTTTCAATTGGTATCATAGTGTTTTCATTTTGAAACCATAGTAATTTATGGAAGTAACATAGTAACTTGAAATAAAAACATAGATATTAGTCTAAGATCATAGTGCATATAATAGAGAACATAATCATTATAACAGAAAATATAGTCATTATAAAAGAGAAAATAGTCATTATAACAGAAAACATAGCTATTATAACTGAATTCATAGCCATTATAACTGAAATCATAGTCATTATAATAGAGCGCATAGTCATTATAAGGGAGAACATATTCATCCACACGTCGTTTTCTTTTGTTTCTGCTGCATTCACCTTTTTCTAGATACAAGTTGGGAAGGTGTTAGAACAAGTGTTTTCGGTTTTGCTTATGGTTTTCCAACATGACTACACATAAAGTATTTCTGATAAACTTTTTCATTTTCATCATGTTTGTACACCTTTTGAATGTGAATCCAACTTTAACAACATGCTTTCTATATAACTGATGCAGGTCCTCCAAGTTGTTTGCATGTATTTCTCTTAAGTCGACTTCAACATCAAAATTATCACAATTAGTCACCGTTGTCATTGTCAAACTGTCATTGTTTGAGTTGTCAACAACAACTATTGTTGCAATTAACATCATGAAAGTAATATATTATATCATAGTAGTTACAATTGAGATCATAAGTGTAAGTTCATAACTCATTGTAGTTTCTTTTATATCATAGTTATTTTGAATGAGAATATAATTTATATCATAGTAGATTTTTTTATATCATTGTGCTCATATTTGAGATTATAGCATTAATATTAGAGAATATAACATTAACACCATATACATTACATAACTTTTGTTTTTAGTTGAGATCATATAATTTATGTCTAAAATCATAATGATTATAACATGAAACATAGTAGTTAATTGCATAGAGTATAGTTTAGTATAGAACTTGAGAATGTAGTAGTTTTGTAGAGATCATATTCACTATAACAAAGAACATAGCAGTATATGTAGAGATCATTAAATTAAAACTGTAACATGTTTAGTAACAATTTTTTATGAATCGAAAAGGTAAAAATCATAGTATAAATAGAAACTGTATAAATCATAAACATGTACTTTGAATCTTTGTAGCATCATCAACATTTGTAGATGACGACAACGACGACAACAACAACAACATTAAGTAATATTCTTGAGAACATATCACATAAAAAAATGAATATAGAAACGTTGTATATCTTTTTTTTCCAAATCTGAGTTGATGATTGAGGTCAGATCTTGATTGAATGCACCGCCAAATCCTTATTACAATCACCTTGTGAATGAATAAACAACAACAACATTACTTAGCAATCATTTCATATAAAACGTAGTAGATATTATTGCGAACATAGGATATGTAGGTGAGAAGATAGTACATATAGGTAAGAACATAGAAAATACAGTAAAAAAACAGAATTCAGAATAATATGTCGAAAAACAAAGCACAAAACGATTGTCAGATTTTTAATGAAAACATATGTAATATTCTTGAGAACATAGGCAATATTCCTGAGAACATAGCACATATTGATATAAACTTTTTTTTTTAATATCTCAGTTGATATATGAGGTCAGATTTTGAATAAAAACACTATATGATCCTCATGCAAGCATGATTACACCTCATAAATGTATAAACAACAATACCATCAATGAGTTACCATCAAAATACGAAAATATAGATGACTAGATCTAGATCTACAATTTTTCAAACTTGACTGTTTAGATCTATATGGATTTGAGCTATTTTGTCATTCGAAACATGAAACAAATAATGAAAAGTGTTTGAAACAGAGATTACCTTCGTTTTCAATCGTTTTTGTTGCATAATATAATAATGTATGTATGTAATCGTCGATTGTTTGATCGGAAAACAAGTGTGATCGGTTGTTTCTTCTCTATTTTGCTGGCCTTGGTTGGGAGAGAGAATTTTAGAGAGAGAAAGTTTGAGTTGAAGGTTTTTGAGCATTGATAATAATGCAAAACTGGTTATATCGTTATATATATGGATCCATTTTGTATATCCAAGTTGTTGACCCTTGGTTGGGTTGCTTTTAGCAACTTATTTTTGTTTGGGGTTAATTTGTAGGGGACTTCTATCGTTAGTCAGGGTGTCGCCCTGACTAATGTTAGTCACATATTTTAATCCATTAAATTAAAACTTCAATGTTGGAGATCGAATAATCTTCTACCTTTCGCACTAAGTGTTGCAATTGAGTGTTGCTCGTGTTGCATGAGGTATTGCATTATGTGTTTCTCTAACAACCTACATCGCTTAAAATAATTTTTAAATAAAATGTGTGTATGAAAGCCGACAAGCTATGGGTAAGATGGATCCATTGTTACTACATAAAAAATTAAGAAGTCATGGATGTTTGACTTGTCGCAAATGCTCCTGGATATAAAGGCCATTATGAAGTCCCGTACATTGGTTCTCCCCACCCGCACTTGGACACTAGCACTGGCTGCCCGCCACTTCCCCATCCGAGCGCTATATCAGAAATTGCGTGGGGATAAGCCTCTTGTCCCTTGGCGGAAACTGTGGTTCGGCAACAAACTAAAATTACGAGCTTTGCTGATGCTTGACCATAACATGTTTATCACAATCTGACAAATAAGTAAATTTTAGATTATTATAATTTAAAATTTAAGTTTAATTTGGAGGATGTTTTAATCTAATTAAGTTATTAATTTTTATTTTTTGTTTAAAATTATTATATAATATATTGAAACATTCACACTTAGTAATAAATTTTAGAAAAATAAAAATAGAAATTATGAGACGAATGGAGTAATTGATCACCTTGTTAATGAAGTAAACAATGTATAAGGCACAAAACAATTCATCCTTGATATTAACCATGGCGTTATTTTTCATTTCGCCTGGGATATTTGACCTACGTGGTACACCCGTAATTTATTCGTAATCTAAATATATACTAAAAGTGATGGTTTAATTTAAAGAAGAGTGGAGCCACATAGGAAATAAATGAGGTTGCATTTTCAAGCCTTTGAAAAAATGAATTTTTATTCTCCAAATAGTTGAATTCCAAATCAATCCCGTAGATATATACATCTTGTTACACTTTCCTATTATTATGGCTTCCATATCACCTCATGTACGTCCGAGTACATATTCTTTTAGTATTTAAGTATCCAAATCTCTTAAGGATTCCGTGGTTTTGAATTTTATAAGCATCGCTTAATCTACCTGGCATATAGACAATATGAATGTCATGTAATCAATATTAATAAAAGGACAGTTTAATGAAATTGGATTAAACATTATATACGTTGCTTCAATGCTTCTTTCTAACTGCATGTTATACAATTTACAAGTTTTAGATAACAATAACTTTTATATGATATCCAAATAATAGACTTAATAGTCATAGTCTCATAGATGTGTTGAAATGAAGTGGTGGGAGAATTAACTCAGCGTACTCTTCGTTTAATGTCCTACGAAATTTCAATTTGCAAAATTAAGCGGATTGAACAAACAAACTGAAGAATTAGTGGAATTGGACTAACATACTATTGAACTAAACAACGAATAAAAAATTACAAATAAGAGTCAACTAAGTGTTTTATATTTATGTCAGAAAATCAATTGTGATAGCATGTATCCTCAAATTTGATAAGTCCTAAATTGATTAATATAAATTGACATTTTTAAATGAGAGTAACTAAATTGGGCAATATAATTTTTTTATTAAGTTTATAGATTATATTTATTTAAAAAATAATATGTCGAAACTATAATTTTACAAACTTTTATCTTTTTAAAGTTTTGAAAATATATAATGTGTTTGGAGTTGTAAGCATCTGATTAAGTTTGTTATAAACGCAAAGCCGTAATTTTGAGAATTTGATTTCATTAAGGATTTTATTATCATTTTTAGAAATTAAGTGGACGTAATCGATAACTTTGAAAAGTTTTGGGGACTTCATTGAATAAGTTAGGTAGTTGGCGTAATATACAAACGCTATATATGATTTTAGGACCAATTATCCAAATTTGACATTTTCTAGGACCAAAATTAAAGGAGTCCGTCTTGTGAGAGATCCTACATTTTTGGAGAGTCCCGAAAGTCCACTCTAAATTGTAAAACTAGATAATATGTGTTAAAAATTAGGAGTTTCTCCGGACTCTCCAAATATAACGAAACTTTTATGAGACTTAGTAAAATCAAAGAGGACCTTGACTTAGAGTACAAAAAGTGCAGTTCTCCCCAATAACCCAATAAACCGGGCAAAATTAAGTCAAAATTTTGGGAATTTTTTCTGTCCTTCGCGAACTCAAGAATTAAGTGAATTAAACAAAGTGCAGAATTAGTCGAATTGAACTAACATACTATTGAACTAAAAGCAACGAAAATTACAAACAAGAATCAACTATTTATGTTTTATATTTATATAAGATAACCTATTGTGATAGCATATATCCTCAAATATGTTAAGTCCTAAAATGATTAATATAAATTAACTTTTTTAAATGAGAGTAACTAAATAGGGCAATATAATTCTTTTTATTGAGTTTATAGATTATATTTATTTAAAAGATAATATGTCGAAACTATAATTTTACAAATTTTTATATTTTTAAAGTTTTGAAAATATAATGTGTTTGAAGTTGTAAGCACCTAATTAAGTTTGTTATAAACGCAATGCCGTAATTTTGAGAATTTGATTTCGTTAAGGACTTTATTGTCATTTTTAGAAATTAAGTGGACGTAATCGATAAATTTATAAAGTTTTAGGGATTTAATTGAATAAATTAGGTAGATTGTTATAAACGCAATGCCATAATTTTGAGAATTTAATTTCATTAAGGACTTTATTGTCATTTTTAGAAATTAAGTGGACGTAATCGATAAATTTAAAATGTTTTAGGGACTTCATTGAATAAATTAGGTAGTTGGTGTAATATACAAACGCTATATATGATTTTAGGACCAATTATCCAAATTTGACATTTTCTAGGACCAAAATCAAAGGAGTCCCGTATTGCGAGAGACCTACATTTTTGGAGAGTCTAAAAAATCCACTCTAAATGGTAAAATTAGATTAAAAATTAGGAGTCTCTCCGGACTCTCCAAATATAGCGAAATTTTTATGAGACTTAGTATAATCAAAGAGTACCTTGACTTAGAGTACAAAAAAGTGCAGTTCTCCCAAATAACAAAAAAAAAAAGAAAGAAAGAAAAGATACAAAGACTGTATAAACTGGACAAAATTAAGTCAAAATTTTGGGAATTTTCTTTTGTCCTTGGCGAACTCAAGAATTAAGTGAATTAAACAAACAAACTGCAAAATTAGTCGAATTGAACTAACATACTATTAAACTAAAAATAACGAACGAAAAATTACAAACAAGAATCAACTATTTATGTTTTATATTTATATAAGATAACCTATTGTGATAGCATATATCCTCAAATTGGATAAGCCCTAAATTGGTTAATATAAATTTAAATTTTTAATAGAGAGTAACTAAATTGGGTAATATAAACTTATTTATTTATTAAATATATAGATTATTGTAGATTATTTAAATATGTTGAAATTATAGTTTTACAAATATTTTATCCTTTTAAAGTTTTGAAAATGTATTTGAAGTTGTAAGGACCCCATTAAGTTTGTTATAAAGTCAATGCTTGAAATTTTAAGAATTTGATTTCATTAAGGACTTTATTGTTATTTTTAGAAATTAATTTAGGACTTAATCGATAACTTTGAAAGTTTTAGGGACTTAATTGAATGAATTAGGTAGTTAGCGTAATATACGAACGACATATACGATTTTATGACCAAATTTACAACTTTGATA
>JAYMSP010003615.1:0-19107 GCA_036897095.1 Plantago elongata
GTTATATAACTTTGAAATATGTCACTACAGTTAGATTCTTCATAATGACCTAAAACTAGTGAGTACCTTGACTTCATCGTATAGCTTTCTCTCCCAAGCATACAATCTATCAAGTGTGGATGAATGACTTCCGGAAATCATGCAAAATTCTTCAATAAAATCACTTCCACTATCATCATTATCATCCTTTCCAGCAAGAGGATTCCTAGATGAGGAAGACCGTGATGATGTTGTCCTTTTCCAAGTGATGACCTTTGTAGCATGTTGATCTGATATTACACGATACTACAAGTGAGAAATTGGACTGGATAATTCTCAAGGTTCATGCGTGGAAAACTCAAGTAGTTGCAAGGACTTGATCAAGGGCTCTTTCCACTAGTTCAAACTTCAAATAGAGTAAAATTACCTCGACCATTCTAGTAGTCACCCTGTTCTGAGGGTTTCAGTGCCAGAGACAACTTTTCTAAGATGGCATTTCAAAGAAGGAACTTAGCTATTTGAATTAATTAAGCATGGTGCCATGAGCAATGTCTTACAAACCTCAACAATAATACAGTATATGGTATCACCTGAGCTATGAAATAGTTTTGAAAATGTCTAAAAAAGTTTAAAGGTCTGTAACATCTGCATAAAAGAATAATAGAAGTTTCAACAATCCTAGTAATGCCAGTATTTATGAAATCTGCAAGAGAATCTAAGGCCAAATGTTTAAAGTTGCTGTGAATGTATAGCAATCCATATTACTGTTATATCCTATAATGGTTCTACTGGAAGTGGCCAAGTGGGGGGCGACTCCGAAATAAGTTTACAACAAGTAGCAGACAGATTCTTGGTTAATGTATATAAAAAGTTGCGTACCATCAAACACATCTGTACTTCTGCATTGGCAACAGGCCACTCCAAATGAGGCCAAAGCAAGAGACGGGGAAGATGTACCTGTAAACAAAGTTACAATTGGAGTTAAAAATAAATGGGAAACCGAGGGGAAACAAGCTAAAGATGGATTACCCAAAAGAGTCTTGAAGTTTTCTAGTACAAAAGACCGAGACATATACCTCTTGCATCGGCATAGCCAACATGGATTTTGCTAGACTCAAGCATCCTCGAGACTTCCTTTCCAGATTCAGATGCTCTAAAGAAGCGGTTATCAATGTCCTTTATGCTAGAGAGAAAATCTTTTGCCCTATGCGTTATAAACTCAGAAGGATCCTCTCTCTGATCAGACACTTCCTTCTCCGGAGAAGATTTAGTCTTCCGCAAACTAGACTGTTCCAAAGGCTCATCATTTCCTGCAACAATTTCCTTCGACACATTTGAATTACATTCATTCGCCCCCTCATTGACCTCACTTTCAGCTCCTTGTGCCACTGCCCCTTCACGAGCACCATCCGAATCATCATCCTTGTCAAAATCCCCATACATTCTAACATCATCAAAGTTCATATTCAATCCATTTGGTCCCACAAACCTAAAACTCTCATCAGCAGGGTTAAAGTAATCCCAAGAGGCCCCCGGTTCTGGAGGCGGAGGGGGCGGTGGAGGCATCGAGAAATCACCTTCCTCCATATAAACACTCTTCACAGGAGGATTCATCGTAACCGTCAAAGTAGCAACACCACCACCACCAGACCTCATGTAACTAACTCTAGCATTAGAAGGCGAAAGGGGGCTACCGTTAAGCACGGGGGAATCGGAAACCCCACCGGAGGGAGACGGGTACGAGGAGGGCGAAGGGGTTTTATCGACGGAGACATTCGACTCTAGTACAACCTCAGCTTCAGCATACCTCCTAAGAGCATTGCCTATGTTTCTAAGTGAGTGAACGTAGGAAACATGAGCAGCTGCCAAAGCATATCTGGAATCAATTGCTTGCTTAATGAACCGTTTCCTTTCTTTACAGAGTTTCAAAGCAGTACTTGTCTCCGTTTTGGAATTTGCCGCACCCATTCCTTTAGGCTACTACTTCAAGGAAAACTAGTCTAAGCAAAAACCCTTGATAGAAATAGAACTAGTACTAAACCTCCACTTATTAAAAAAAAATCCCAAAATCCAAGCAAAACCCTCTAAGCTGTAACCTGGAAAGAGAACAAAACGGAGTAAAAACCTTGTCTTGAAATGAGAATTAAGAGGGAAACTAAAAACCCAATTGGGTAATGGTAAAACAGATTAAAAGGAGAGAAGAGAAGAAAATAAAGCAAAACTTTGTTCATCGATTAAAAGGTAAAGAAACAGAGGCCCCATTACCCCTGTTTTGCAGAAGAGTTGAAAAATTACAGTGAAGTGAGATGAGTAGTTGAGAGAGTATTAAAGCCACATTCAAAAGGGGAAAGAAGAAAAGCTGTATGGCAGACAGCAAGTAACCACTTTACCTTTCTGTAGAGTCTTAATGAGCTTAAGTTGAGTAGAGATATAGAAAAGAAATGAGGGGGAAAATGGTGAAATTATGATTTATGAGAAAAAGGGTAAGTGAGGAGAGTACGGTTGCAGAGCAAAGAGTGGAGAGGAAGAAGATGCATTGGAGTGTGTGTAGAATGAATTTTGATTCTCTGATTTCATTTTCTTTTCAATTTCATATTAGAGTAGATTAAATTTGTATTTATCTTCAACTCATTAATATAATTTAATTCAATTTTATTATAATTATATCTTATTTGAGTTTAATTCAGTTCAGTCTAATTAAATTAAATTTAATTTAATTTAATTTAGTTTTCTGAATTTAGATGGAAGGTAGCATTACGATAGCACTTAGCTACAGTAATTAAGATATACCTTTTCCACCTTTTCCCTTTTCCCGATTAATACATGACAAACTGCTACAGTAAGCATTATCTCCACCTTTTCCCATTTTCCCTCTCAAAAGCACTAACCTTTAAATTTATTTCCAATTCCGATTTTTATTTCTCCAAAAATATTTTCAAGTTAATACTTCTTTCCTTCCAAAAATTAAATAATAAAATACTATAATAGATTATATTTTCAACCACCCGATAACTAAATTAGTCTTTATTCTTTTAAACTGAAATTTTAAAATTGAATTAAATAAATTAAACTAAAATGTAATATAAATAATAACTAGGTAGAGTTGAACTGAACTAAACTGAATTTTAAATTCAAGATAACAAAGTATTACTAATTAATCAAAAATTACCATTTGAATTGTATTGAGTATTCATTTGTTAATTTTTGTATTATATGCTTGTTTAAAGATAGATATGCACATAGTGCGAGATAAATTTGTAAATAGTATACCTTATGTTTAGAGTTGTGAACAACGAATCAACGTTCGTAAAGATTTCACAAAAATTTCAGTCAACGTTCAGTTTGTGTTCGATACTGACCTGTTTGAATTTTTCGTAAACACATTCGTTAACAAACGAACACGAACACAATATTTATTGATCGGTAGTTTACAAACTGTTCGTAAACATAGATAATATATATTTTATTTATATAATATAGTAAGTAATATAACATAATAATATATTTACTCTATTTTGGATCGTTGTAGACTTGTAGCTCGTCTTAATTCATATTATTCGTATGATTAATATATAATATTATGTGCGATCATGATATTATTAAAATATATTTTTTAGGGACTTTTTATTCAATTTTTGTAATATTTTACTTTTTTTTTAGGTTTTAACAATGAACATACAGTGCGTGAATATGACCCTAACGAACAAACGAATTGAACTATTCGCGAACAAAAGCTTAACGAATAAACACGAACAAGCGAAAAATTTAACAAACTAAACATAAACGAGTGAATGAGTTGTTCGATGAACACGAACATGAACACGAGTACTAAAATTTTTAACATATAAACATTCGTTAACCTTTCATATTCCGCTCGTTTGGTCCGCTAAACACGCCTTTAAAATGAGAATTAAAATAACTAGTAAAAATGGGTACTCAATGCTCACTCAGTCCCACTACAGGACTACACACATTGCCTGAATGAATGGGATACAACAAAATCAAAATGAAAATTTCCATTTATGCACATACAGTAGTAGTACAACAGAGGTTAAAAAAGGTGTGATAAAGAGAAGACGGGATGGTGGAGACCGGAGAGTAAGGTGTTCTTGGAAAATGTGTGGAGTGACCAAAGTACCCCCTGGATTTGCCTCCAACGGCTCATTTTTTGTTTTTATCTTATTTTATACTCCATCCGTCCCACTAGAAACGAAAATAAAAGCATAATTTTGAAAAAAAAATGTAGTATGTGATTAAAAATAAGTTTGAGAAAATATGTGGTGGAAAATGAGTTGTATTGTGAGGTTATTGCTAAAAATGAAAAAGTATTTCATTTGTAATAGAACGACCAAAACGGAAAAATATCTCGTTTATAATAAGACGAAGGGAGTAATACAATTACTACTTCTTATTTATGTATTATGCTCAACTTATATAAAAATTGGTGAAAATTCTGAAAGTTCCGTAATATTTATATTAATTGTACGGTAGATTTATAAACGAGTCGAGCAGCTCGAGCTCGAAAAAAGTTCAGTTCGACGAGCTTGATCTCGCACTCGAGCTTTTTTAAAGCTCGACTGAACTTTCAAGCCAAGCTCGACATCATAAAGCTCGGCTCAAAAACTCATCGAGTAGCTCGATTACATTTTTAACTAATTTATATATATATATATATATATATATATATATGTATATATATACATACATACATACATACATACATACAATTAATAAGCTCCAAAATCAAAACTCTACCAACACACCATTTCAACCAAGTGTCAAATAATAACTTTTTACTCTTCACAGTTCACAAGACCACAACAACTTTCACCACCTATATATTCCTCCAGCCTCATTGCACCACCGGATCTTCTTCCTCCATTCCACGAACCACCGTCTCTGCCTCCTCCGTTCCACTGACTGCCCACTTGTTCAAGCTTCAAATACAACTGCTCCGCCTCCATAAGCGATCTAGAGCCACCGACCACCATAACTTACACTCTCCCAACACCAACTCCATAAGCCGATCTAGATCCACGACGTTGTACTTCCATTTCAACCGCTCACCGGAACTTCGAACACTCTCCCACCACCGACCACCCACTTTCCTTCACTTTACTTTTATATTAGTTGAAACCTTCATAAAAAGGGAGAATACTTATTAACAGAAGAGTGCTTGTTGGATTATGGAGTATTTGGGATTGGGAGACTTAAATTTCATTAAGAAATATTTGAATAACATTGTATTTTTACTTATTTCATTTTGAGCTAATTTTCGAGCTTTATAAACTTTTGAGCTTGCGAGCCGAGCTATATCGATCATTCGAGCTTTAAATTATTAATAAAAATAAATAAATAAATAAAGCTCGCTAGCTGAGCTCGAGTAATGGAAATTCTTTCGAGCTCGAGCTCGAGCTCAAATTTTAAAACTTGATCGTGCTCGAGCTTAAGCCAATGAATCCTTAACGAGCCGAGCTTGAACAAAACTTGCGGTGTAGCATGTGAATTGTGAAATTTTGTGTATTTATAAATTATGTATTATTGTACACTTATTATGTGGTTGAATTACTTTGTGTGGAACACTCCGGATTTTTCGAACTCTCAGGAGAATTTCTTCAACTTCTATTAGAATTTATTAAAGATGCTGAAGTGATTAGTTATATATAAGATTTACTTTATAACTTTATTATTAATTTAATTATTTAAATCTATAAGAAGTAGTGTATGATGAAAGATAATATAATTAGTCAAAAATTATAAATAGAAATGAAAGTGCTCAACTTTAGTGAGACATTAAAATGATAAAACTAAACACTATATTTATAGGACGGGTTAAATATTTATTTAATTGTTTAAATAGTTACGTGATTGAGGGGTTGATTGTCATGGCATTTGAATGGGCATTTGAATGGATTTTGGTGAAATTGTGTTTGAAATGAAATTGAAATGGGGGTATTTGAAGTATATTTTAGGCCAAATTACTGTTTATCGAGTTAAATGAAAGTATTTAAATGCTTGACCAAACCGTCCACGAAATATCGCTCTTTATGGTTGCATGGTGGTGGAGGGATAGTAGGATACTATTTGCATATTTGCAGGGTTCTTTTCTTTTTCATGTGCCTTGCATGTTCCTCTGTACGTGTACATACCCCTTTTGGAGAAATGTAAAAGAAAAGGCAGTATGTCATATGGGAATACGGATACCTAACAAATGTAATGTCCGTGTTCGAAGTTAGTTCAGTGTTAACTGGGATAGAAGCGCGATTAAAATTCGAATAGAACGGACTTATATTCAACAAAAATATCGATACAAATACAATAAATCAAAATGTATAATACTATATTAATATATATACAGAATACAATCCATCACTCTAAAATGTGAATTGTTCATTTCTCGAACACAGCGTGATTTGTAATTGATCCCTTGTATTCAAAGAATCAAATGCGAATACATTCATTGGATATGTTCTCTAATTTGCTATGTTTGTGAATAAGAGCGCATGCAAATGGTTAGTGCATTCTCCGATTCGACAATTCACCAATAGACGTTGTTTAGCCTGTCGTATTGTACTATTGTCAGTACTACAGTATAAACTATTAAATCACTTTAGGATTGAATTTTAACCATTTATTTTTTATTAATAAGTATAACATGTCCTCGTAATGTCGCATAATAACGTAGTGTTACTGCTAGACTATGTAATTATATTAGTTTCTTGATTAGATTAATCTTTTATATTATACAACTCTAGTTAGATTAGTTTCCTGATTAGATTAGTCTTTAGATTATAGCTTCTTGTATTTGTATATATACCCCTTCTAATTCTATGAATAGACAGGAAAATAGTTCTTTCATGGTATCAGAGCCATGTAAGTCTTCAACGAGCATTGGTCCTGCCTCTCATCTTTTTCCTCAGTGCAATAAATTTGATTGCCCTTATTTCTTTTCTCCCCTTTCTCTTTATTTATTTTCTCCCTTTTCTATCTCTCAAGCGCTCATGCGCATCTCTTTCCTCCTGCAATCGATTCCCACTGAATCGACTTTCTCTTCTTTCTCAAGGTCGATTCAACTGAATTGATTTTCTTCTCTGATCAAACAACCCACTGTTGTTGGTCCTGTCTCTAATCTTTTCTCCCTTTTCTCCTTATCTCTTTTCTCCCTTTTCTCCTTACCTCTCAAGCTCTCATCTTTTCTCCCTTTTCTCCTTACCTCTTTTCTCCCCTTTCTCCTTATCTCTCAAGCTCTAATCTTTTCTCCCTTTTCTCCTTATCTCTTTTCTCCCCTTTCTCCTTATCTCTCAAGCTCTAATCTTTTATCCCTTTTATCTTTATCTCTCAACCTCTAATCTTTTCTCCCTTTTCTCCTTATCTCTTTTCTCCCTCTTCTCTTATCAAACAACCCACTGTTGTTGATCCCACACATGTTCGAACAATTTTCTTTAATTTGTCGAACTTCTCCTCTGATCGAACAACCCACTGTTGTCGATCCCCCTTCCATGTTCGAACAATTTTCTTTAATTTGTCGACCTTTCTTCTATCCTCCTACAATTGTTCGCAATCGTCGTTCTCCTGTCCAACGATCGCCCCAACCTGTTCGATCTTCATCGACCGCCTCTGCAATTGCTCGCAATCGTCGATAACCCTATTGTCCGACGGACAATCCTCCGGCCAGGTCTTCTTCTTTTGATTACGCTGTGAATTTCTCTTCTTCTTATACAGTTGAGCTGTTTCTTCTCCTACAGTCTACTACTGCGTTTTCTCCACGCGTCATCGATTTTATCGAGCAACTGTCTCCGCTCCGTTCTGAGATCAGATTAAGCTCTCGAAGTCGCACGTCTTGATCAAGAAAAGGGTTCTCCTCATCCCCAGATCAACCTAACGCGCCACCAGACCAAGTCCCGACCTCACATCAATAAAGACAGCTTCTTCTCCTCCTCCTCCTCCTCCTCCCTCCCTCACTCTTCTTCTTCTTCTTCTTCTTCTTCTTCTACCAGTTTTCTCAGTTCCGGATCGCATTCACTGTTCGATCTATTTCTTCCCCAAACAGAACGCAAACTGCCCGAATTTGTTCTCCCTTCTAATCGAACCCTCTGTTCGATTAGCTTCCTGTTTTCTTTCCACCACCGTGGGCTATGTTCCTTCTTGCTATCAAATAGCATATATCTTCACGAAAGTACTTCCGCGCATATTCTTTGATGATTTTCGTAATAGTCTAAGCGTCAGACTTCCTCTAGCTTCGACTGCGGGGGTGTGTTAGACTATGTAATTGTATTAGTTTCCTGATTAGATTAGTCTTTTATATTATAGAACTCTAGTTAGATTAGTTTCCTGATTAGATTAGTCTTTAGATTATAGCTTCTTGTATTTGTATATATACCCTTCTAATTTTATGAATAGACAGGGAAAATAGTTCTTTCAATCACGTTGCGTTATATTAAAATATTTTATGAGGGTACATTTTTTTACAATAACTGTGCAATTCACTAATATTTCATAATCTATAGCCCGTTCTATGAGATAACTGACAGTTAGACAAAAGAGACTCGAATAAACCCACAAAACTCGGGCCAATTTTGTGGCCAAATGCATTTTCGACCCTAACTAAGTATGTAAATTGGAAACAGAGCAAAATATTTCCAAACCTGTCAAGATTCTCAATGCGACAGGCCCCTTAGGCCTAGCAAGTTGCTTTGCATATGCAGCTCACTACAATTTTGACAATAAACTCATTACTACATCCCTTGATTACATTCCTAAAGGTAAAGGGCTTGCTTCAACTTATATACTCTTTTTAAAGCCATACATTCACTGCTTGCACTATATTACAACATGCAAGATTTCCTCCAAGTAAAAGAGGCTAAGGATAGGTACATTCAGATTGCCCTGCTACCACTACAAGTCACAAAAACTATGCCTTTTGTTTAGACGTTCCTCATAGTCCAGTTTCGTCCCCGTGCACGAGTAACCCTTTCTCAATTTCAGATTATTCCGGCTCTTCAAGGTCTCCACCTCAACCGCGAACACTGCACACACTGGTCTATGATCTGAAAATCTCGACTCTCCTCGTATGTAAGACAATTGCTCCACCCCTCCACCGCGCCACAAAATTCTATCACACCTATCACAAAGCACAAAGTGAGCAATTTTCCCCGAGTAAATGTGAATGGTTTTATGGGACGGAGGGAGTGCAATTTTTGCAAACATAAGTCCATATAAAAAGATTAGATACATTTATAACCCCATCACATGTTCCGGTTTCTTCTTTACCAAAATGAGCCAAAAGCTAGAGACCTAGAGCATGTTCGATAACTTGTTAAAAGAGGGGAGTTTTAGTTGCAAGGACTCGAGGGTTGGGGAGATATACCATGCGGGGGTCCTTCGTTTCTTCTTCGACTTGGTCGTCTCTCCGGCATAGGAGTCGGAATTTTGGGAGTATTTGTATGTAGGTGCAAAAAATATTTTGCCTTCATTCCATCCAGTGAACACTCTTCCAGCAGCTCTTTCCATATTCAACTGTTACATCAATAATCATGAATCATACAAAATTGAATGGTCCACCACAGAAACATCTTACACTCATAATGCCGAAATGTCAAGATTTTGTGGGATTAATGAAGACTTGAGATTGTAGGATAAAATTGACTTATTTGGATATCAAAAGTCACAAACAAAACAATACTGTATATAATTATTTCTAATTGTGACACAAAACAATAAATCACCAAACCTGATCTTTTTCCAAGAGGGAGTCCCAATCGTTACCCTCCAATAGAAGCCTAGTTTCATCATAGCTTAATCCAACTCTGTAGTTCAAGTCCCCTAACCATATCATACGGCTGTAAATTTTGATCAAAACGTTAGATCTTTAAGATTTTTGTTGATATAATTTTAGTGGCATCGTTGTGTACAAGTTAACTTACTCATGATCAATGATTCTTGTAGGCATTCGACGAGTTGGATTCTTGCATACGATGGGAAATTGTATGCCTTTTATAATTTCTGCTACATCAGAATTCCGTTTTAGTTCGTCTCCTTCCTTCTCCCCTGAGGCCAAGTGACTGCACACAAAGCAAAAGCTTGTTTGGTGCAATGTCATGCTTATTGTTATACAACCCTGCCAACAAAAAAAAGCGTACATATGAAAAAGTATATGCAGCTAGCATAAGTTAGTCCAAAAGTTGGTAAGAAGGGGATGGTTATAAAAAGAAAAGTTACCTTATTACCAAGATAACCCATGATTCCTCTTCCTATGCAAGAAATCCTAACATGTCCAATATCCTGAACCAATTCTCTCCTTGCCCAAATAGTTAGAAAAATACCAACCATTTGCTTGCTGGCCACCAACTTATATTTCTCCTTCTTGGGCACCGAGATCTCAGCAATTGAGAGGAACTCCTCGATATCAGGATTGTTGATGTCAAATGCCGCACTACCAAGTTTCCTGCCCCTCCACCGATTGGGAAATGCCGGATCATTATAACAGTTGCATGACTTGAGGTTCTCACTCTCAGCCCTTAGGCTTTTACTGAATTCTTTCAGAGGCTGTTTGTTAAAGATATTTGATTTCGATTGGTTATTCGAGTTTGTGTTGGAGTCAGAAGAATTGAGAGATTCATGGTGTGCTCTGTTGAGTGCATTGCTTATTAGAGCTAGCCATTTGGATGCAGGCTCACTGTCTTCTATTACTAACACATTTCCAGGACTTAATGGTACAATTTCCTGAAACCTGACAGACAAATGAGCAATTTGCAACTCATATTCATAAGAACTCAAAAGTACCAATAATAATATAACTTTATAAGGTCAGATCCCTATGAAACGAGCGACGTCTTACTGAAATATTGTCCAGTAGGACGTATAGGGCCCGGAATTGTTGTCAACAAATTGATGCGTGCGAAAAAAAAATGTACTTAAAACTATCATTCCAATATTACAAAGGAACAATAATAGGCTAGGAGAATTCAACAAGAAGAAAGTGAAGTTGGAATTAATAGTTACCCTAATACATAGATGTCTGCAGAGCCTTCAACTTGCAAGAAATCTTCCAGGTTGAGATCATGGTCAGGAGTCTTCCCCCCTACATTCCATGTTGCAACAAATACCCTACAATATGTCCGGGAAATTTGGTCAAATAACAACCAAACACAAACAAATATATAAGGAATTGTTGATCACACGAGTTTGTGCACATACCGTAGGTCTTGAGTAATCGTAGCGGGTGACATGGAAGGATCAAAACTTGAAAGATTGAGACTCTCAATCCCTGAGGTACAACGCCTTTCTGAGAACGAAGGAGGAGGAGAAGAAGAAGACGACATTAGTTAAGACTTGAGAGTTGTATGCATGGAGCACGGTTTTTATCTTCTCTATTGGGATGGCATTGGAATTATTGCTCACAAAGTCAATGCAAAATTAGAAAAACTACCCTTTTAATAATAGATATGTCATTGCATTGTTTGGTTATCATCTCATAATCCTTGTCCAGGAATTTCCACCCACGTTAACTTACAAGTTAAAAAATACTATACCGTTTGGAAAAAAATTATTAGTTAGTTGTAATAAACTTGTTATCTGAACACCATAATGGTAACTTATGTGATGAACTTGTTTATGAAACTTATAAAACAAAAAACCTATTTACACATCATATTTAAGAAATAAACTAACTTACCATCAAATTAATTTACTAATTACTTTTATAAACTATTAGATATCCATCCACTATCAACTACCTTATCAATTAATTTTATTAAAAAGAACAGGTATTAATCATATTTACAAAAGAGATCGGTTAAATATTTACTACTGCCTTCACTTGAAGTCCCTTCTCTCTAAGAATTTATTTATCACAAACTTATCAATTAGCTTGTTAGCTCATCAAACTTAGTTTTATAACAAGTCTGTTACTTAAACACCTATTGTAGTTAGTACCTGATATAAAGACTTGGTGATGAAGCTTATAAAAAAAAGCTATCGTATTTATTTTTATAGTGTATATAATATTTTTAAAAATAATTTACATATAATATTTAACAAATCAACTAACTTATCAGCTAATTTATTTACCGAACAATTTATAAAAACCAATTATATTATCATCTACAAAGTTAATTTTAACTTATTAACTATCATATACCTTATCAATTACCAACTGACTTATTAGTTAATTTTAACTTATTAACTATCATATACCAACAATCTATATATAAATGCAGGATTATGTTTGTGGCAATCAAATATTGTATTGCGCTGTGTAATAGGTTTTAAATTTTAATATTAAAAATGCCATTCTCCCTTTGTTTTATAGAACCGGCATTTGATGGAAGTTTTATCTCAGAATCAGAACCAATTCGAGTTGGAAAGTTTGATGATGCCATTCCCACGAATTTGTAGTATACTTCCTATATATTAAAACTCGAACTCGAGATAAATCTAATTCCAATTCCAAACAGTGCTGATTTCATCACCAATATGCAATGGATACATTATTGTAATCACTGTACCATCACGAATTAGTCTTGTGTTAGGTAAACTAGCAAAATATGAATACAAGTCGTCTAGTCTAAAACATTACCCATACGATAACACATTCAAGTCTTAATTTGTTTTTGATAAATAAATAATAAAAGTGGCTTTCATCCATCAATTTATAGCTTGAGACACTTTAAGTTTTTAATAATGCAAAAAGTAGCATATGATACCTACCCAGAATCAATTAAAATATGGTTACAGTTCATGCAAAGTACAATTAACCTTGTGACTCAACAAATTTCTGGGTGAAATAATGTAACGGATATTGTTGAATAATGTTTCTAAAAGTTGTAGTATTGTGTTAGAATTATTTGGTTTGTGACATGAATTAAACATAGTACATGTTATGAAATGGATGCCTAATTATAAATTATTGGAGACATGCATTATGGTCACCTGAGAAGCCTTTCTTGACGGATGATGACGCTTCAACCAGATCTTTCTTTCTTTCCAATATTTCTGCTTCAAAATCATCCAACAACCATAGGAGTATATATCAAAGATAATATTTATAGAAGAAGAAGATAACCATTTTGTTTATGTTTAAAATATGGATAGTAGCATTCATTATAAAAAGGACGATACAAAATTAACTAGTTGATAGGTGATAAACTGGAAAATGAGGATGATGAGAATTAAAAGGCCAACCTTTATGATCATCACCTGTTACTGCAGGTTGATCATTAACAATATCTTCCTCCGAGTTCTCTCTGCTATTTTTCTTCGAATTGAAAATCTTCGGTATAATAGATGACTTCGTTGCATTCCGATTATATTTACACACATAAACAAAATTATGTTAGGACAAGAGATCATTAAAAATGAATGAAAAAAGCCCGAAAGAACAAAAGAAAAAGATAAATGATTTGAACAAGGACAATTTAATTGAATGGATATATACCTTCTTCTTCTTATCACCTTTCAAAGAATTCTCAGGGCTGGTGGCAATGCTGCCGGAAGCCTTGCTCATAGTAACATCGGAACCATTAGGCTGAATCGACAATGGCGTTCATACATCAAATGCATAACATTAACATCCCAAGGCACATTCATATATACATAGAACATTTGAATGTTAGATGAGATTTTCATAAATGTTGCTTATTCATCTTGGATTTCCAATGCTTAATTTTGTTGGGATGTACTATGAATGTGATAATCTAATATGAAAGAGATGATGAATGTACAAAATAAAAAGGTCCTAGGTTTGTTAAATGAATGTGAAAATCTGTGTTTGTTTTGGTTGTTTGTGTTTTGACCTGTTGCTTTCTCTTGAATATACGTGTGTGAACTGAGTAAAATATGCTTAATAATTCCTAAGATTCATTTTGGCAAGGAAGAAAAGAAAAGAAGAAAAAATTAAAGGGAAACTGTTGATATGTGTTCTATTTTTCCTTTTCTTAGTTTCTGTTGGAACAGTTTATGTGTTGAGAAATTGATGCCAAATCTTTCGGGAATTGATGTAAAATTGTTTAAATTGACCACTAATTGGCTGGATTGTCACAAATTAATTTTCTTTATCTTTCATCTTTACCATTTCAATATTTTGCTATATATTGCAAGATCTTCACGTCAACAACCCGTACTTCAATCAATAGTTTGCTTCTCTATGTCATTTTTTTTTAAGAAACGAAATAAATAGGCCTAAAAGTCATTATCAGTGCCCATAATCGGGATTACAGAAATCGAAGGGAGAGAGAGACCATAGTCTTCCTTCCCCTTCGCAACTATAGCCTAGACTAGCTATATGAGACCGCACATTGGTTGGCTTTGCGATCAACCTTCTTAAACTCGATGATCCAAGGATTACGAAACAGAGTCCTGCAGCGCAGGACCTTTTCTTCAAGTTCCACTGGGGGATTAGAGATCTCGGACATCCATACAAATAATGTCTGACGAGTCCGTTTCCAATTGAATTTCCGGTATGCGTTGCTCCCATGCGATTTCCAGGCCCTTAAGGAGCCCTTCAAGCTCAGTTTCATCGACTGTTGGCTGGCGAAGACATTCAGCATAGCCCCAAATCCAATTTCCAGTTTGGTCTCTCAAGACACAGCCGAATGCGCCCCTGTTTTGCTGTGGGCGGCAACTCCCATCAACATTCAGCCTTTTCCATTCCGGAGGTGGCTTCGACCATTTCAGCGATTTCTGAATATTGCTTTTCGGGTTAATCTTGAAATCCAGTTCACTCCCATGCTGCTTTATAAGAAACAAAAGCCTCACTTTTGGTTCAGCTCGTGCCGTAAAAATTAACGCATTCCTTGACTTCCAAAGCATCCAGCAAGTAGCTGAGAATAGAGCCGTCCAGCATATGCTTAGATTCAACTTAGATTCAAAAGTACCCATCAGGTTCCGCTTTATCCATTCCGCATCAACAGTATCAAATCTTGCCAGTTCCGTAGGAGAGAGGAGCTCCTTCCATATGGTTTTCGCCTTATCAAAATGTCGAAGGATGTGTAGGGAGTCTTTAACATGACCAACACACTGGGGACAGGAAGAATCCTCTGTCATCTTTCTTTTGTGTCGAAGGGAATTCGTAAGCAATCTGTCCTGATATGCGAGCCAGAGGAAATGTATCATCTTGTTCGTCAATTTCGACTTCCATAGTAGTTTCCAGTCTCCATGTTCTCTCTGTGGTGGATAATTTTGCTCATACAAGATCTTATAAGCCGATTGGCAATAATAAATAGCTGAAGCAGAGCCATTCCAAATTAATTTATCCTCCTCTCCAGAAAGTTGGAGATTCGGTTCCTGCAGTTCAGTTTTTAAATCCAGTGGAGCAGGAGTGTGAAGTGCCGAGAAGTCCCATTGGCCATTTTGCAGCAGAACACAACTCAGGGGAGTATTTAGATCTCTTTCATCTACCCAACTCATCTGTGGAACTAACTCAGTGTTACTATGCCAAGTATCCAACCAAAAACTTTGTTTTCATTCCCAATACGCCAGCGAAACTGCGCCTTTGAGTTTATGTGCACACCGGGTTACTCCCTTCCACATCGGGCTATCCCCTGGCTTTGCCGTGTAGTGGAGGATGCTCCGTACCTTGAGGTATTTCTGATGCACGAGCTCCATCCAAACTGATTTCTCCTTTGTAGTTGTTTTCCAGACAACCTTAGCTATCATGGCGTCATTGTTTGTGCGAGTGACTCTAATCCCAAGTCCCCCAGCAGCTTTTGGTTTCGTGACCCGCTGCCATCCCATCAAGTGCGTCTAACGCTGACTAATGTTGTTAGACCATAAGAAGTCCCGATTCATCTTATCTAGCTTGTCGCAGACATGTTCCGGTAACCATCCAGCCTGCATATCATGTAAAGGAATACTTGTTGTGACCGCTTGAATTAGAGTAGTACGCTCCGCTGTTAAGAGCAGCTTCTTCTTCCATCCAGTGTAATGGGCAGCGAGCTTGTCTACTAACCGGCCAGATTCATCCCTGCTCACGCGTCCATGCCGCAAATACACCCCTAAGTGCTTGCCCAGGTTCGTAGTTTGATCGAACCTAAGAGTACCTGTAATAGTTCTCTTCAAACTTGCGCCTCCATCTTTTGAGAAGAAGACCTTCAATTTTGTAAGATTCAAATTCAGCCCCAAGCACTTACAGAATCTATCAATCACACGCTTGATGGTTCGAGTATTTCACAAATTGGCCTTGCTCATAAGAATCAAATCATCCGCGAAAAGAATATGAGAAAAGGATGGACCATTGCGACAAGGGGTAATGGGCATCCATTTCTTGTTTGCAACCTGTTCATTGACCATATAGGATATAGTCGTTCAATACACAGCAAGAATAGGTAGGGAGATAACAGATCGCATTGCCGTAATCCACATGTGTGAGTAATTTCTTCCACAAGTTCACCATTCCAAAGTAATTGGGATCTCACATTCAATACACAAAACATTATGAGATTAATCATGTTCTAGGGGGAATTGACAGCTACCAATGTGTCTCTAAGGAAACTCCAGCTTATCCGATCATAAGCCTTCTCTAAATCGAGCTTCATGATCATGCAACCAGTTATATTCTTTCTTTTGGTGCGGAGAGAGTGGAGGATCTCCTGCATCACAAACACATTATCATGTGTGCTTCGCCCTCGAATAAAACTTGATTGACACAAGGAAATAAGATCCGACATTATGTTCCTGAGTCTCATCGTGATACACTTAGTAATGAATTTATACAACACATATTCGCCTATATTCTGACATACTGGATGGGCTCAGTACTTTCAAAATAAGACATACAAACGCACCACACATTTGGGGATCGAACCTCCCATTCACAACCGCAACTTGAATGAACTTGATAACCGAATCACCAACTGTATCCCAACAATTCTGATAGAAAAAATATTCTGACATACTGGATGGGCTCAGTACTTTCGAAATAAGACATACAAACGCACCACACATTTGGGGATCGAACCTCCCATTCACAACCGCAACTTGAATGAACTTAATAACCGAATCACCAACTGTATCCCAACAATTCTGGTAGAAAAAGGCATGTAATCCATCGGGGCCCGGGGCTTTTGTCGAATGAGAAGCCCACACCGCATCTTTAATTTCCTTACCTGACAATTGGCAGCCCAAGTCAATATATTCCTGTTCAGTCAACCGAGCTTGAAACAGGGAAATTCCTAGTTCAGCTGAACGTCCCCTTCCAAGAACAGTAGGCGAAAAAATTTCTTCCATGTTCCTTAAGTATATGCTGATCGTCGGACCATTCACCATCCACCTTAAGCATAATGATCTTGTTGACTCTCCTCCTTGTCAACGTCGATTGATGGAAAAAAATTGTATTTGATTCCCATATATAATCCACTTCACTCGAGACTTCTGGAACCAAAAAAGTTCTTCCTGATGGAGCACCTCATTATACTCACGAATGAGGTCCTTCTCGAGGCTAACCAAAAAGGTGATGTAGTGACGGGAGAGGGACCTTTGAATCCCGTTTAGACCAGAAACCAGATTGTGCTTCTTAACAAAAATATTCCCAAACTTCTTTTTATTCCAAGGACCAATTATCTCAGGGACTATGGCGGAACCAATGTTAGACTCCGATTTACAGATTCCCGCAATAAGGTCTATAAATCATCATGACCGAGCCAAGCCTTTTCAAATCTAAATGGTTGTATCTTCTTCCGCTCCTCAAATCCAAGACAACATGTAAGGATAGGATGCAGATCCGAGTGTGTTTTAGGAATATGAAGAACAACATTATTAGGAAATAGCTTACACCATTGTTCATTCGCTAAAGATCTATCAATCATGTCCTTGACATTAGCCAATCCATCTCTCCCATTGTCCCACGTCAACTTCAGGCCGTGAAACCCAAGGTCTTTGTGAAGCAATTCGTTGGTAATTGATGCAGGTAGCCTTGGACGGCTGAGATGGAACGGAAATGAATGAACGATCAAGATCAAAGCAGCGGTTATTGAAGAAAGGGGGAAATATGGTTATAACAGAATTGAAATTCAATTTGAAAGCAGATATAATGGACGGTTTTTAACTCTGTTCCTGGCTTCTACTTGCAACGGCTTTGTGATCGGTTTCTGAGCTGATCTTCTATATATATCAACTTGTTATTCATCTTGTATACATCATAATCAGTTTAGACACATTCACTACTTGTAATCTCTGAGATATAGACTTAAAAAGAGAGAGAGTAGAGAGAATAGAAAAGTGGTTAGAAATGAGAGTTGATCGGAGACGATTCTGAGAAATTTGAGTCGTGATTGTAAACTTGTAATCGTTGAGCTTTGTTCTCTGATTAGTGGAAGGTGTTGTTCTGGTCCCGTGCACGTAGATCAATTGATCGAAGCACGTTAATTCTCTTGTTCTTGTGCGTGTGATTGTTCTTGGCATTACTGTTGGTTTTTCTGTGTGTGCATTGTGTTGCTATGCGTTTGTGTTAGATTTGTGTTGCAATTGTGATTGTTCTTGAGTTGTAACGATTGGAACGATTATTCCACAACAAGTGGCGCCGTATGTGGGAAATTGGATTGTTGATCGACAACAGCACCGGGCAACAATGGCGTCTGCTCGATTCGAAATTGACAAGCTCACTGAGAAGAGTGATTTCGGATTGTGGAAACTGGAGATGAAAGCCGTTCTGGTGCAACAAGGGGTGATTGATGCAATCACTGAGACATTTTCTGCAACTGCCACTGATGATGAGAAGGCAATCATGACACAGAAGGCTCATAGCGCATTGATCTTGGCTATGGGAGACAATGCACTTCGAGAGGTTGGTGAATTAACAACAGCAAAGGCAGTCTGGGACAAGTTGGAGGCATTGTTCAATGCGAAGTCTGCAGCTAATAAGATCTTTGCAAAACAAAGGTTGTTCTCTTTTAGAATGGTAGAAGATCGATCTATTCTCAATCAGTTGGAAGAATTCAAGAAGATAGTCATTGCTCATGACAACTTGGAGACTGAGGTGGAGAATAGAATGAAGAGTGAAGACAAGGCAATCCTGTTGCTCAGTTCACTTCCAAAATCACTTGGTCCCTTCAAGGATGCACTGGTGTATGGAAGGAGTACAGGTCTGACCATGGATGTAATTGAATCAGCTCTCAGATCAAGGGAACTAGAGCT
>JAYMSP010003616.1:0-19104 GCA_036897095.1 Plantago elongata
TTGAATTTTGTAAGTTATTCGTCTTTTTTTATTGTAGCAAATCGCATTTTTTAAATTTATTTATTTTATTATAAAACTTAAAATATATTGTTTATATTTTAAAAATATTTTTTTAGAATATTTTACATTATTTTTTAATTATATTAAACTTTTTATACCCAGAAATAACAAGAGAGTGACATGTGTCCCATAATTCAATTTGGATTTCAAAAATTCGAGTAGAATACGAGTCAACTGTTAGGTCATGAGAGTTTTGTAGCTAATGCGATTTTAATTTAATTTTTTTTTTAAAATGTCAAATGAATTTTTATAAATTTTCAATATTTTTTATAATTTTTAAAATTATTTTATAATTATAATACACAATTTGTACTGAGAATTAACGTGGACGCGACACGTGTTTGAATTTCAAATACAAAAATATGAGTCTAGTACGGATCAAATACGAATTTGGAGGAAAAATCATAATTCCGACGGCCACGTCATAGATTCGATCGGAGTTTCTAAATTGGACGGGTGGTTGCAGTATTGTATTCAAATTTGTCACTCTCACTTTAGTGTACCTAATGTAGCAGTGTCTCACTCTAGTGTACCTAAAATAAAATTTTCTCGAGATCCTTAGTTTCACTAGATACCTTCTAAAATACACCTAAATGATTTTGGAGTAAGTGTTTTGTTCATTGGTAAATTAGGGCAAATTTTTCTTCCTTATTTACATCCAAGCTTAGAACTCTGTATTGCACCACTATAAAGTTTAAAATAAGTTTCAAATAATTTAACATACAAACATGTACTCTTCTTTTAGGGAATCCTTCCAAATGAACTTTAAAGTTAAGTTGCTTGCCTTGAAACAATTTCAAGATGGTTGACAACCAAGGTCATCCTGTATCAAAAATGTGAGGACAAAATATGAGGGAAAGAACATGTGTTGATATAAGGGGGGGCTCGCATATCACCTGAAAAGTGGTCCACGAGTGACCTTTGACATTTAGCATGAAGTTTTAAATCTAAATGATTGTTTGATATATAGTTTTAAAAATGATGTTCGGGATAGTGTTAAAATTTCATAAGGTTATTATATGAGATGTATAATAAAAAATTGGCGTGTGTAAGAAAGAAGTGAGTGGTTTATTTTTTTAAAGGTTATTAAATTAAGTTTAATGTTAGTTATGGTTGTTAGCATAATTGAAAAAGTAAAGAGAGCATAAGAATATCGTAAAAAGAGAAATTAAAGATTATTGTTATTAGAGTTTGAAGTGAGTTAAACAAACATAAATGTTTTACCTTACACTTTTGAGGGACTAAAAAAATCGACAAACAATGCGTTAGGGGTTTTCTACGCAGAACATCGGGTTATACATACACACAATAATGTAGCTATCATAAAATTAATAAATAATTTACCCTTATATGTAGTGAGTTTTTAATGCTTATATGTCGATTTTCAACGGTATGGATGGGGTAATCCAAACTTAGAAACTCAATCTGAAGTGATGAACTTGTAAACTCTAAGAATGTGATATTTCCAATTTAGAAACTCAATTTCAATAGTAAACATCTTCTATAATTGAGATAATTCGAACTTGAAAACTCCATTAGAAACGTAAACCACAATATATGCAAAGTACATAAAAATTTTGATAATTCCATTTGAGAATTCAATTCAATGGAACACAAACTCAAAGTTTGGGTAAACATATACAATTTAGAAACTATTAGAAGATTAGATCATACTACATAGGAAAAATACTTCAATAAATGGATACATCCATCTCCGAGACTAATTCGAAAGGTAACATCAACTCTGAATATATGTTAATGTCGATTTGAAATTAAATGCTATTGAAATGATAAAAATTTAAGAAAATAAACTAATGATGTTAATTTTCAACTTGAAAATTCAATCTAACGGGTAAACAACTTTAGAAATTGGATAAATAAAACTTAAGAACTATATTAGAAGTACAAACAACATTATTTCAATAAGTAAAAGTGATATTTAAAATATGAAAATTCAATTATAATGTCAACAAACTATGAGAATGCGATGACTGATTGAATTTGGATGAGATAATTTTACTCGAACCCGATCCATATCTTTTTAACAAGACCCGACCTCAATACTTTATGGTTATATAAGTATAAACTACTCCCTCCCATTCATCCCGGGTTCATCTCCCTGGGGGATCGGGCACAAATTATAAAGTAAGAGAGAATGTATATATTATATTTGATCTTTTTATTAGAACAAATGGCAACTTTATTGATAAGATGTATCTTTCTTAATGAAAAAATATTAATGTTAATGTTGTAATCCTGCTATATCGAAGGCACCTTTTATTCTTTGATTGGCCTTACATCTACATTTGGCAACTAAGGATCGGTTAGCTTTCTTTGGTATTAACACGGATGGGATATGTGCTTTCTGTGCTGAGATGGAATCGATTGATCATCTTTTTTTCAAATGCCCTATTACTTACGCGATTGTGAAGGGTGGATTACATTGGATGAGGATACCCCACCCATTGATCTCGGATTGGACCCAATTCCTTAGCTGGTTGCGGGCTCAAGCGCGAGGGAAAGGCTTCAAAGCCTTTGTGTTTAGGACGTCACTCTCAGAGACTATATATCATATTTGGATGGCGAGGAATACTTTGAATTTTCAGCAAAGGAGGTGCGATGTGCCAAACACTGTGCAAGAGATCATTATGGCAGCACGACTGAATTAATGCAGAATGGGGAAGGTGCTGCCTTGATTCGCCAACTCTAGTATTTTGATTGTAGTTTCTTGTTTATTTTGTCTGAATTCCGTACATATGTTGTTTCCCTCTAGAACTTGTGAAGGCAGTGTCAGAAGAGATTGGATCTCACATAGTTGGGATTAGGCTTTCGCCTTATACTGATGACAACGACCTTACATATTAGGATCATAATGCTCTCGGCATGTACATGCAAAGGCACTGAACAAGTACATCATACTGTAGGGATCGTCATATGGTCCAACGGAGAATGATAATGCCAGACTTGGATAGCCACCAGGAAATCAAAAACTGCTTAGTGCCTATGAGAGAGGGTTTCGAGGAGACTTTTATTGGTGTAGACGGGTACAACAGGGATAATTACAATGAAGTTATCAACAGAGGGGAGGCGGATCTAGTAGCGTTTGGACGCCTGTTCTTGGCTAATCCGGATCTACCGAGAGATTTGAGTTGAACGTGGTGCTAAATTTATATGATAGGAGCACATTCTATACACATGATCCAGTTGTTGGCTACACAAATTATCCATTACTTGAAGACACTCATCATAGATATCATGAGCATTTCTTCAGTTGATTCAACTCAATAAGAAAATGATCAATATTGTATTTTTCTTACACTATAACCAACAATATAAAGGTTGCCCTCATCATGTAAACAGTGTCAAGCTACAAATGTTGAGGAAGAACCAAGAGCAACAAGATTCACTATAGCCACTTTAGTCATTATAGTGATACGTTTTCCACTTAAATTAATCTCGCACTTTTAGTGCAGATTGTACTGTATATCTTTAGGCTTGTACATAGCAGTTAGGTTGGTAGTTATTTAAACTACTTTCTTCTTCGTTGAGCAGCTTGAGCTAGTTCGGCTAGCTCTTCTTATTTTCTCTGATCAATCTATGTATTGAACATTTCTTCAATCAATAATACTGTAGTTTCCATGGATTCTTGAATTGTAAAAATAAAAAGGCCTACCGGTGTGCATAAAACTTGCACTTGAACGGGAGAATCTATTCTGAAGTTCAAATTTTGACTCGTCACTTAAAATTGTTGTACGGTGTATAATTATAATTGAGTTCCATTCAATTAAAGTTTTTCGAACAAAATTTTGTCATTAGGTTAACCTACAAGGTTTTTTAGTATATTTCTGAGACAATTTTTTTACAATTCAATTATAATATTAATCAATTAAAACTCAATTAACTCAAATTAAAATTAGTCAATTAAATTTTCGTACAAACAACCTAATGCTTTCTATGCTCAAAAATATTTAGTACAAGTGAAATTAATGCTATGTCTTATGATTATGGAATCCAAAATCTCCCTTTGAGAAAAATGGAAATTTACATTTACTGATTAAAGTAGATAATGTAACATTTGTTGCCACGACTATTTTGCTTGCACTACTACTATATTAGAAAATTTTATCTAATTATAATGTATGTATATAAAAAATTTAAAATATATAGATTACTTTCCTGAAAAATATAACATTTACTACCTAAAATACTTAATGGTAGTCAATCATTATAATTCATTTCCACTTTTTCAATTTTAAAATCTCCAAACTATTATAAGAAGTAAATAATATGATTACCATTTGCTCCATTCACTCCTTCAAAATAAGTAGTTAATTCTTTCAGAGTTAGTCAAGACTTTTTCATGCTTTAAGATAATCAAATTATATATGGGCAAATTTCATTCAAACTTGATTTTAACAATTTTCTAATGTTAAAAATTACTTTATTGGATTTTTTCTAGTATGAGATAATTGCAAGAGTTGATTTTCAATTTGGGAGTTCGTACGTAGCAACTAGCAAGTGTAAAAATCGACTATCATTGTAGGCAGAAGCAGTGATTTTCTTTGTATGGAGCATTAAATCGTGTCTAGGAAGAAAAAAATCGCGTGCATATCACCATATGATCATTACAAATTAAAATTTCGAGTTGACTTTTTTGCCACATACGTAGCATAGTTGTTGGACTAACGGTCATGTACCATCGTAAAAATTCAAATTCTTGGGCAATTAATATCATAAAATGATTATCCTCCCGTATAGCGCTTAAGTATGTGCATTGCCTCTATCCATAAGTGAACTTATCTCAAAGTTGCACATTTGTTGCGATGAATAGAAAATATTGCACATGGTATGCGCATGTAGAAGAACATCGGTTTTCAATTTCCAGATTTAAACAGATGTGAAAATGAAAAAACTAAACATATATAAAATAGAAATGTAAAATAAGCAAGGGCCAAGAGGCAAATATATTACATATGCAATTTTGAACACCACCTTTCTTTTCATATATACTATATATACCCCTGATGATTAGTCTGGCTTGGACATATTATATCCACTCCAGTCCACCACCTTTCTTTTCATATACTCCCAACCTCTCCTCCATATAGATATACCAGTGAATTTGTGCCTAGACAACAACAAAGCAAGACAAGCTTTAAGTTAATCAGCAGGTATATATACTATATCATGGCCGTTCTAATAAACCTTGCTAGATATATATGTCTCTAAAAATGTACATACACCACATAAATGACCAGAAAATGCTTTAAATTTTGCAAGATTTTGATTGTTTTGTATATCCTTGAATGATTGTCTTGTGGCTATCTTAATTGTGTGTGATCCCTATGACTCGTCTATTCAAATCTTTGTGAGTTTACTTTAATTATTTCATTTTATGTGTTTATCATCTTTTGAAAGAACCATCACATATCCTTGATCCAAATTTGAGACATTTGTAACTTTTTTTGGACATTGGCTGGTGTAAATCTAGATGTGTGTGTGGTGTAATTAGTGCATTTGTAATTAATGGTTTTAATAAGTTTTAAGTTAGAGTTTTAATTATGCACTATTCTCTTGAAATGGTTTGTGAAAGATTATATAATTTCTTTCGTCGTTTAAGAAAGAACATTAAGTCAGAGCAGTTTATGCGCTATTTTGTTGTAATGGTTTGCGAAACTTATGCGAATGTTTTTTGTATTTTGATGTTTATTATTTTTTTAAGTTAGGGTTTTTAATTCTCTATGGAAAATGAATAAACCAGCTATATATCTCTCTGCATGACCTTGAACTATGATTTTTATAATTTTGCTAGCTTTTGATGTATCATTCATTTTCAATTAATTTCGCATATTCATGAATCAAGATTGTTTTGTGCTTATCTTTTATGTGATCCTGAATTGTTTAATCAGATCTTTGTAAATTAAATTATTTCAGTTTTTGTGTTTATGATCTTTTGAAATAACCCCGTGTATTTGCTAGATTCGAATTCAATCATTTGGCATGATCATAAGCAAGCTTTGAAATCTGAATTCTAATCTACTTTTTAGGTTTAGTTGGCGTAAATTTTGCTTTGGAGGGTTGTAAATCTAGATGGTGTGGGTGTCGTTTTAGCGCATATATTGGTTTGCGAAAGTTATGCGAAGTTTTGTTATAAAGAGCACATTTAGTTAAGAGTTTATCCGCTCAATCTGTTGTAATGGTTTGCGAAAGTTATATGATATTTTTGTTGTTTAGAAAGAAAAAAAATGAATTATCAGTTCACTTAGGTATCTAATGTGTTAATGCTCAATGTTTTCATTTAAATTCTTCTCTCATTTTTGTTTATAATGTTTCAGCAGGGCTACAAAATGAAGACAAGGAGTCAAGCTAAAAGGTCAAGACACGGTGAAGATAGACTCAGCGATTTACCAGATGATGTCTTGAGCAACATTCTGTCGCTCATGCCCATTAAAGATGCAGTGAGGACTAGTGTTTTGTCCAAAGACTGGGAGTATAAGTGGACTTGTATATCAAAGGTGGATGTCAACGATAGAGTTTCTTATACGGGCCAAACAAGTGAGGTTTTCTTCCGGAGGAAGAGTACGAGGGATGGCTTTGTTGACTTTGTAGAACGGCTGGTTTTTTTTCCATCAAATATTACAAGATTTTGTTTGGCAATGCATTCCCAATACAATTCAAGTCGCATATCAGGATGGATTAATGCACTATTGACGACCAAGGTTGAGTGTCTCAAAGTATCTTATTGTCAGGATGCTTACATTGACGTACCCAACGGTCTCCTCCATATCACTACTTTGAGGAAACTAAAACTACATCTATCCTGCACTTTCCTAGTTCCTAGTGTGAGCTTGTTTCCCAACCTGAAGATCCTGAAACTCTGCACCGTCAAATTTATTAATCAATCATTGATTATTGGTAGGGAGTTCCGTAGTGATAAGTTGTCTCTAGCTTTCCCAGTGCTAGAAAAACTCCAACTAATCAAGTGCAAATTTGTGAATGCAAAGATGGTGGAGTTCGATACCCCAACACTATCTTCATTGGTTCACGGTACAGCTGATCTTAATCGAGAATACAAGCCAGCAGACTATTATTCGATCAAGATACTTAGCACAAAAATTGTGCGGTTTAAGTATGATGGTGAAGTACATCATGTCCAAGAGAACATTGTTTTCACTGGACAACAAGTAACCTGTGCTGAATTGGCATACATGGGTTATACTGATATTGAATCAGTAGACAAGGTTGCAATGCATGCTCGAGCGGTGTTGAGTGAATTCTCAATCTTGAAGGAGTTGAAGATGTCCGGTTATTTTACAAAGGTTAGTTCTCTCTCTCTCTCTCTCTCTCTCTCTCTCTCTCTCTCTCTCTCTCTATTTTGGAACAAAAACAAGAATATACGGTGCAACAAGAATATTGCGAATATATATGTAGAGTTGCAAATGTTGCAAATATTAAAGATTTTAATTTTCTTTTGTGTTTATTTTTAAGGCTATTGCGCTAACATCTGTAAGAGTTTCTCTTCCAATACTTCATCACCTTGCGCGATTAGAAGTGTGTTCTCAGATTGATCCTAAAGGACTGCTTGAGTTACTTCACAAAGCCCCATTACTCAAGTTTCTAGATATATTTGATGAACAGGTAAGTAACTGGCTTCATTTCTTTCCTGACTAATTCAATTTCTTATTCTTTTATAGGTGAGTTATGTGTTTTTCTTTTCTAATCTTCATTTGTTTTCATATAGTCATGGTATGTGAATACGTTTGCCTATGATGGTGTGAGGTCTGTGCCGCTCTGCATTCAACATAACTTAGAAGAAGTGAACTTCAAAGGCTACGGAGGCACTTCAGATTACGTCGATTTAGCAGCCTTCCTGGTGAAGCATACAAGACAGCTGAAGATCAATTATATCACTTTAATTTGACATGTAACATACTTCCGAATTTGCAAACAAGTAATGAATTAAATTCAAACAAATCATGTTACATTTTTTCATGATAGAGTCAACCCCTACCTTCTTTTTTTTGGTGTGAAAAGATTTATTTAAGGCTTAGGAGCCAATGTCTAAGCCCAAGAGAGGGAGTACAGAAACGGGGGAAACCATAGCTTTGCTTCCCCATAATAACCATATCCTTGCTTAGCTAATTGATCCGCACAACCATTCGTTAATCTATCAAATCTTGCTGTAATTAACTTCCCATGGCATATGAAGCAATTGCTTGCATTTCCGTACTTCGTCCTCTAATTCAGCAGGTGGGTGTTCTTTCTCCGAATTCCAGTCAAATATTGTGGCGGAATCCGCTTCCACAATCAACTTGGGTAGCCTGCGCTCCCAGGCAATTGCCAAACCAACGACTAGGCTCCAATTTCCACTTCATTCACGGCAGGCTGCTGTATATTCATAGCAAATCCCAGGAGCCAAGTGCCAGAGTCATCCCTAATTAATCCACCTATAGCTCCTGAATTTGCAGACGGATGGCAACTGCCATCAACATTCAACTTCATCCAAGTGGGAAGCTGCTTTTCCCTGCTCTTCTTCAAACCTATACTCTTTCCCGGATTCATCTTGAGATTTAAGTCATCACTCTGTTGTTTGATAACAAACAAGATACGCGCTAGAGAATCAGCACGGCCTTGAAACATATAAGCATTCCTCGCCTCCCAAAGCGCCCAAATAGTAGCTGTAAATACTGCAGGCCAAGTCCCATCCGTCTTGATTTTGGTCATGAACTGCAGTTGCAATTTGATTTGAACCATGGGGCAGAATTTCATCAAATTTGTCCAAATTAATCCTCCTGAGTAAGAACAGCAGCCCAGACGAGCCTCGCAACTGAGCATTCCTGCAAGATGTGCAGGCTAGTCTCTCCTTTCCAGTACACTGTGAACAAGAGAAATCCGAAGAGAGTTGGCGCTTATATCGGAGTGAGTTGGTAGCTAATCTATTCTGAATTGCTAACCATAGAAAATGTTTCATCTTGTTAGTCAATCTACTTTTACATATACACTGTACACCCCCAATCCCTTCGATCATAATCACCAGGATAAGTAAGATTATAGAGAACGCGATACGCAGATTGGCAACTAAATTGTCCCTACGCAGTCGCATTCCACAGAGAATCTTGATTGTTGTTTTATTCCAACATTTGTATACATCTTGAATTTGTGTATCGCGAAATATGAAGATTTTACATTAGACAACATAACAGCGCAATATTAGAGTGCACCAGGTATGCTCTAACACGACATCTACACCATCTAGATTCGAATCTCCAAAGACAAATTGAGCAAAAACCCGCAATGGTTAAAGAATTAGTTTCGCAACTTCATATCATTACACTCCATATTTATTTTAAGCTGTACTTATTGAATTCTCTATATACTAGCTAGGTATCTCGTAATACGAACTCATGGAGATGAATCATTTTGGTAATATTCTTGCTTAACTTACTTGGAAATGGCTAAGAATTAATCGGATGGTCAATCTGTCTTGTTTGTGGCTTCTCTTATGCTTCTGTCCAATGATCCAAACAGGGAAATCCCATGCTCTTGTAGAATCCGTTTCATTTGGAAGGTATATGAATGAACCATTATCATTTTTGTCAACACAATTTTCTAAATAACTTTCCATTTTAACTTGCAATCTACCCAAAAATGAAGAATCTCTACTCTCTAGAATCGAGTGATCACATAAATCCAGCAACAACAAAGAACAGAGCGGTAAAAAGGAAAACCACAGTAAAAGATGGATAGATATACAACAACAAATGGAATGTGAAAGATTTTCTTGATATTTTTCCCATTCTAAAACTAATTCTTAAGAATATAAATCCATAAGATGCTTGCAATGGCTTGGAAGTTCAAAGTTCAAACCACTGAAAGACGTTCTTCTACTTCACTCGATTCTTCTACTGCATTTGGTGAGAAATTAAACACACTCAGATTGTTTTAGTTTTCTCTTTTTTATTCAGTTTTGTTTGGAGAGAATATGTTATATGTGAATGGATGAATTGTATTGGATAAATGTACTATGGTGGACTCTACTTATTTTGAATTTGACATTTTTTGTCTGAATTAATTTGCTTTTATGACATGTTCTGCTTTTCTAATTGCTTGGGAATAGTGGGTTAGTGATGGAAGGAGTATTATTGTAGGACTAATTGCAAACTTGAGTGTAATAGTTGTGTAGTGACTGGTGTCATTTTTATTTTCACAAGTCTTGAAATGAAGTTGTTGAGTGAACTTTTATTTACATAAATATTTATTTATGTGTATGCATTACGATGATATTCTGGATAAAAAGTTGATGTGTTTGGCCAAAATTATAAGTTTATATATCGCTTACTTTTAGTGAATTTATAAGGGTGGTTCGAGGAGATTTACTCTCTTATTTTTATTTATATATTTTGCTACACTGAATAAATTTTTTGCGTTCGCTGTCAACATCACAATATAAATAGGAGGCAAGAATGAAGACCTCAAATCCATTAAAACCACTCATACCTGGAAAGTGTTTGACAAATTGACTATCTTAGTCTCCATTAGCATCCATCACTTGGTCTATATATAGTACGTATTCCACAATCCAATTATTTTAAGACACTACTTATAAATATAATACTGTCACCTAGTGAGCTTGAAAATGGAAGGTGAAGATGGAACATCAGCCCCTTCAACACCTGTAACTCCAGGGACTCCTGGTGCACCCCTGTTCGGTGCATTCAGGCCTGAAAGAAACAACAGTGGGTCGAGACGATCATCCCTCCTTAGTAACTGCAGCACTTGCTTTAGTAATCAAGCATGGGCCTTGGAGGAAGGTTCCTTACCCACTGCAGTAGCTTGTGCTTTGTCTCCACCTCCCATCTCTCTAGCAAGAAAGGTATGTACATTAGTACATGTTAATAATATGTTCTTCAAAGTGTCAAGTTAATTTGTTTTCGATGTACATTTCGATTTTATGATGATAAGTACTACTGCCAGTATTAATGATTCAATTTGATTAAAATCAGGTGGGAGCAGAGTTCATAGGTACACTTATACTAATCTTTGCTGGGACTGCAACTGCCATAGTGAATGAAAAGACACAAGGCTCCGAGACACTTCTTGGCCTAGCGGCCTCGACAGGTCTAGCCGTTATGATAGTTATACTCTCGACCGGTCATATCTCTGGTGCACATTTGAATCCTTCTGTGACTATTGCCTTTGCTGCTCTCAAACATTTCCCCTGGAAGAATGTATGTACAAGTAGATTCTATTTTAGTTCCTATGATTTCTGACTTTTTCGAAAAATCATTTTGATTTATGTGTTGAATTGATTACAGGTTCCACTGTACATTGGAGCACAAGTGATGGCATCAATAAGTGCTGCATTTTTGCTGAAGGTGATTTTTAGTCCAATAATGGGTGGTGGGGTGACAGTTCCTTCAGGAAGTTATGGTCAGGCTTTCAGTTTGGAGTTCATTATCACATTCAACCTCATGTTTGTTGTCACTGCAGTTTCCACTGATACCCGAGCTGTAAGTTCAATCTTTTCAGTCACCTCGATGTGCGTACATTATAGTCTAATCAGACGATAAGTCAATATTCCATACCTCATGGTGTTTTAATATGTCGTACAATATGCAAATAGCTACTAGTGCGATATTTGAATGGCTGAAGTAGTTGCCTATGAGGTAGTAAAGAATAAACCGGATCAGTTCGACTTCAGACAATTCTGCGGAAAATATCTTTAACGATTGGCAAATGGGGATCAGGTTTTTAACTCCACGGCACAAATTGGTATAAGTTAGCAACTGAAATATAAACATCAATGAACATTGATTGCAGAGACAAACAACATTAATTTTTCAAACAGAGTCACTGGTAAACCAGTTTTAAATGTCATGTGTGACTGACTATTGGTGATATGATATGGCAACCAAAATAATTGTGTTTGGATTGAAATAGAATTAAAAATTGTATGATTGTTAAGATACCAAGAGTGGATCTAGATCTCATATCTCCAGTGAAATATGCATGAATCTAGCTATACATAACTTTCAGAATCTTCTTAGCTGCTCTCAATTATCATCATTATTAGATTGTACAGTTCGTCAACAAGTTTATAAACTTGAATTAGCTTATATCTAATAAAAATAAGCTAGTTGAAGCGTTTTTTATACTAATTAACTAGCTTATCGGATAGTTCTTTTTTGTATGATGCTAATAATAGGTAGGTGAGCTTGCCGGGATTGCTGTTGGAGCCACTGTCATGTTAAATATACTCATAGCCGGGTACAAACACTTCTTCTTTATTAAAACCATAATCTATATTTGATTTTTCTCTGTGTTTTTTTTAATTTCTCTTTTTTTTATATCTCTTGCTGTTTGCAATTGCATGTGGATAAACATGTACTTAACGTGTACTGTACTAAAAATGCATGTGGTAAATTAAATAAATGTTGAAACCCACACGGTACTACCATTTCCCAAAGGAGAAACCTATGCTATAAATAGAGTAAATTGTAGTTTGCCATTCCCCATTAGTTTTGGATTTTAAAAAGAAAAAGAACCTGTCACAAATGTAAATGGATGCTTTCAAAAATAAAATGAAATATTATGAAATAGGGAGTATTAATGATTAGAATATGCGTCACATGTAGGTTTATGGTGAGACGTAAAAAGGGGCAAAATAGCTATTCCGCCTAATTATTTCAGTTGAAATATCATAGGTTTACGACTAATAGGGGCGGAGCTGATGGTTTCAAACTTTTAGTATTTTGCACTACCCCAATTGAAAAAATATGTTCTTTTTCTTTAATTACAATACTTATATTTAGTAGAATATTGATAAACTCATCTTCGCTTTTATATGTTTTCATAAACAATAAAAATAAATACCTTTAGTTAATTTTTTATTTCAATTCTATGTGTACGCACTAGGTGGTTTGTTTTTCTGGCTCCGCCCCTGCGACTAATACTGACATGGTTGGCTTATACACCTTCCGTCCCGATTTGAAAATCATGCGGGACCTGACATAAGTTTTAAGGAAAAAGTGATAAAGTAAGAAAGAATATAATAAATTATGAATGCTATTGGATAAAGTAGGAGAAATAGTGAATAAATTATGAAATATAATGTATGAAGTAAAAGAGAGATTTTTCTATTTAAGAAAATGAAACTTTCAAATCAGGATAAATTAAAATAGAAAGCGGAACTTCAAACAGAGACGGAGGGTGTAACTTTATACTAATATCCATAAATTACAATATTTCCAATGTGCTAAAATTTCACCTAAAAAGTGCCTTTCATTTATAGAAGATTTACTCTTTAAACTTTTAATTAGAAAGTACCTTTATGCCTAATCACTTAAAGGAACACATGATTTCTTCAATTATGAGCGCTTATAAAGTACTCTTTAACAATTTTTTACAAGGCACAAGATCCATAAACCTTCTACGCAATACTAACATGGAAACCAAATCTATAAACCGCCCATTTCTTTCCACTCTTTTCCCAACATAAGAAATGGTAACATGACGCTTTAAAGGTAATTGAGCACAGTATAAGTCTATTTGGTGAATCAAATGGCTTTAAAAGTAATCACATTCACATATTTATATTTCAAGGTGAACTACATCAGCTCACCTTGAAATTAAGTTTAATTACAAAGTAGTCCCTCCATTAATATTCATAACTTATTGATCCCTGAACAATTGCAAATTAGCCTTCTATAATTGTTCACAACCATTAGTATGGAATGTTTTTCATATATTGCATCCTATATGTTGCTAGTATATAGCTAGAAGTACCATTTCTTTTTTCCATTTCTCCTTCGAAAATAACAGCCCATTTAATTGAGCGACTTGTTTAAAAACTATACATCAACTACTGATCATCTTATTAGACCCGAATACACATGCATTGACCACACCCCGTTCCTATTATCTTGATGATCCCCAAAATGGTGGGGAATGAAATCAAACAGTGGCAGACAATGTGAGTGGTAGGCATAAAGATGAGATACGGAATGAGAGCTAAAGTTGGAAAATTGTGGATCTCATTTTGAGTGAACAAGAATGAGTAATACCTACCTAGAAAGTCAAATAACCTTTTTGCTCTCAACATTCAGGGAAAGTACAGGAGCTTCAATGAATCCAGTGAGAAGTTTGGGACCGGCAATTGCAGCCAATAACTACACAGGCATATGGATTTACCTAACTGCTCCTATTCTTGGTGCTCTCACTGGAGCAGGCATATATTCTGCTGTCAAATTGCCTGAAGAAGATCCAAATACTGCACATCAGAAGTCTTTAACTGTCAATAGCTTTCCAAGATGAAGCAGCAGCAAATCAAGTAGTAAGATCATCTGATCATGTTTAAGGTAAAGGGATCGATCGGTTATATATGCATCGATCTTTTAAGTTTCTAATGTATAGATAAATCATGAGTTTCATATTAATGAGCTCCGACAACAATACTACTTATATATAAAATCATGTGCACTCATAGACACAAACACTTTGGATCTCGGGTCTCAAGAAACGCAGTCTTGTGAAGTTTGTGTCCCAAGAAGTGCATTGTGATTATAGACTTATAGTTTGACAATAAGCAATAGGCACGCGTAAACAAATTCACTAATTATGCCGTTTCAGCAGTTTTTTCATGAATAGCAAACCATACATTCAAGCTTCTGGTTTCGTATTCGTTCAATTTCAATCACAACATAAATCACATATGAGAAAAAAGGTAGATGTATTACCATACAGTTTACGAATAGGTTGGCTAATAGTATATTACTATGATGGATGAATAGTGAACTGGGTTTGGGTAGCAGTCAAGCCAAGAATGGCAATGGCAGCAAGCAGAGCTGTAATTTTCCACGGGTTTGCAAGATAGGTCTCAATCAGGTCAGCCATCCAAGTGTTAGCTAGCCGGGAGCAGTGTCTGTTTATCTTGTACCTTAGTTCTCGAAAATCATCCAAGATCTCACGGCCATAGGTGTCAACATCTTTGAACATTTCAGCAACTTGCTCGTCACTGCCAATGTCGTTCCATACTATGCCTTTCTCTCTAAGCAGCCTCACGTCATCGGAGCTCTGAATGAGTGACTTCATGAAACTAATAAGTGATAGTGTGTAAGGTTCTTCGTCAGTAGTTGGAGACATCTCGTAAGCAATGAGGTTGCAGTAATAGGTAAAGAACCCAACTGAGACGAAAATGTTGGGCAAACAGAGCACACCAGATATCGAATAGGAAGTGAAGCTAATGCCACTTGGCCCTTTTTCGCTTAGCTTGATATGGATGCCCTTGGCTTTGAGATTCGTGGCTGAGCCAGTTAGGTAAGTTTGTCCTCCCTTACCATGAGTACTGACATGAGAAGAAATTCCCATCTCCATTTTCAGCTTTTTACGGTGCGCGTCCAGAAAATGGATAGCATCTGTCCATGTACCAGTAGTGTGTGAATAATTCATGAGTCCATCAAGCAGTGCAACAAAATTTGACTCTCCCCCTTCCTCAGATTGCAGACAGAAGAGGAACCTGATCATCCAGAGTGGAACTTGATTTTCAAGCATAATAAGATCAAAGAAGATTATATTTTTGGCCCCATGACCAAAGTACGAATGTAGGGCACTGGCGAACTTATCCTTACTTTCAGAAGTCCTGGAATCCGCATACATGAAGAATATGAAGAAGCAAGCATCGCGGAGCATCATCCAAGCCAGATCATTGTCATCGTAATCAACTTTCTCGTACCAACCTCTTATCTCGACAATACGTTTCAGGACCTCCTTGTGGTAGAACGATTCGTTTTTATTGCCTCTCGGGTCTGCAACGAACATGGCTAGACATGTTCGCTTGAAAGCTTCTGCGTGGAAGAGCTGCTTTCTGCCATGATGATATGGCCCTAGTGATACGATAGCCGGATCATATACATTATCGTGGCGCTGTCTGTTCCTCACATGAGCCGGCACTCTCCGTATTTGACCCTGCGGAAATTTGATAGCATCGAGGATCTCAACAACTGAAAAGTCACTCATCTCTTACCAAGGCTCGCCAGATCAATCTTTAGGAATATTTCCTGTGTTCTTGTTTCTGTGTGTTGAGTTCATGTGGAAGTATGGAATAATCAGATCCAACTCGGCCACAAGGACTTGATGGGTTTTCCACATGATGGCAGCCCTTAACTACCCAATAAACAAATGTACTGCATCAAGTATATAACATTGACTTTCCGTTCATTATTGTCTTGGGGCTATCAATTTGTTATTCAGAAATATTTTCTATAACAAATCATAATCAGTAATCAATTAGACTATAATATAAGTTTCCAAAATTCCCAGCCACTTGAACAATGATTGTTAAGGTGTAGCGCTGGTGAATATAACAGACTAGTATTCCTAACAGCACAATCTGAGAGCCAAGGGCAAGATCATGATTGTCCTCAATTAGTTGTACTAAATTGAAAGGAAATAAAGAAAGAAAGAAAAGAAGCCCACTGGTGATTCAATTCAATAAACTGAATCAAACAGATTATTCAAGACTATACATTTGGGCGGATTGTATAGTAAGTCTGTAGGAAAGTTAACACAAGAAGGAAAATGGCTGCTAACAGAGCAATAGCTTTCCAAGGGTTCTCAAAGTTGTTGTTAATCAGCTCAGCTAACCACGTCTTAGCCTTGCTACGGCAATGCCTCTCTATATCATCCCTCAATTTCGAGAAAATACCGACATTCTCCAAACCAAAGGTATCAAGGTCTCTGATTACCTTGACGACTTCATCGTCACTTATCATGTCGTTGTACAGTATGCCCTTTTCTCTGAGAATCTTCACGTCACTGGAGCTCTCAATTAGCGATTTCAGGAAGATAACAAAGGATGAAACAAACAATTCGGTTTTGTTGGTCGGAGACATTTCAAAGGCAATGAGGTTGGAGTACAGTACGAAGAACTCGGTTGAGAAGACCAAGGGTGGTAAATGTAACCTTGCAAACAATACATGGGAATTGAAGCTTAAGATTTGTTTCTGTTCAGTAGGTTTAGTTACCTTGAAATGGATACCTTTGGCTTTCAGATTGGTGATGGAGCGATATCGATGGTTGTGTGGGTTTCTTTCACGAAACGATATTTCAGGAGGAGAGGTAGAACCATTGGATGTATATACTCCGATCTGCATCTCCAGGGTCTGATAATATGCACCCAAAAAGTGGAAAGGCTTCCTTTCATTACTTGCCCAGAGAAGTGTTTCTAGGTTGTCAATATTCACAGAATATACATCTTTCAAGTACTTACCAACCAGTTTCTCACATTGACTTTCATGGCCCTGAGACTCGGACTGTAATGACAACAAGAGATCGATGATCCAGAATGGGATCTGATTTTCAAGCAGCAGGAGATCACGGGAGATGAGTTTCATTCTGGCAAGACCAAAATAACTGTAGTATCTAGAAAAGTTGGTGGTCCACCAAGAAGACGTTGGCTCCATTGTAAGACTTGTCAAATGGTATATGAAAAAGCAAGCATCCCGAAGAATTAGCTGAGCAAGATCCTCGTCTTTGTAATTAATCTCCCCATACGAATCCCGAACGTCTTGAATCCGAGAGAGAATCTTCCCGAGGAAATAGGATGGATCCTGATTGCTGCAACATGAAATGAATGCTCGCAGAGACTCTTCCTTGAAGGCTTCTGCATGGCAGAATTGTCGTCTGCGATGGTGGAAAGGCCCCATGGATACAATGACCGGGTCATATGCTTTGCGGTGGGCCTGGCTATTCCTGAAAAGAGGCGGCACCCTCTCTATCTGATTCTTCCCCAAATCAGGAATATCAACAATATGGGAAACACTGGTAATTCTGGAATTGTCGAACCAAGACTGATTGCTTCCTTTAATTTGTGCTCGAATTAAATCTGCCAAGTTCTGCAGTAAAAATTCAACTGCGGCATCTGCCATTTTTTTTGCTATGTGCTCTTGTGAAAGCTATTTGATCTGCTGGAGCCTTAAGAGCTTGTGAGTTGTGAGTTAGGGATTATTAGCTGCTAGTTTGACTATCGGTAAATTAAGGCCACACTACTTGTCATCTTCCTCAAATTTATCATGTATTCTCTAAAGCGACTGTGCTGGCTTGGTCAAGGTGTAGGTAGAGATAATATAGAATAGTGTGGTCCTATATTACGGCTGCCAGAGTGGGGGAGCTCAATCTGCGGCAAATATTTGGTCCAAGCCCAACCCCCTTAATAAAACCTTCATTTAGCTACAAAACCTAAAATACTAGCTGCAAAGCCTACTAATACATATATTAAGTCTAGTAGAATATATTACACTAACTATTAATTTCTAATTGTCCCAAGATGATTAATGCCCAACTAAATAATTAAACTCAATTACCAAAACTAATTCAATTAATTATCCCAATTAATCAAAAGATACAAGACGATTATGTAGTTCTTATTCATCTAATATTATACCATATTATACCACTGCGTGTTTGTTTATGTCACAGTCCTTTAAAAATTGAAAAAAATAAAATATAAAAGTATACAACATAATCAATAGGCTTATTCTCAATAATTTCACGATGTTATGTGATCACCCCACCACATAAAAAAAATTATATGACCATAATTTTACATGTAACAGTTATTTTTACCACCCTGGTTCCCAACAACTTCGCGTTGGTATGCATTACCCCCAACAAATACACAAAAAATATTATTCTACAAACGTAGTTTCACATGCTATTGTTGGTGGGCGTTGGTATGCATTACCCAAACAAATACAGACAAATTATTACTCTACAAACGTAATTTCACATGCTATTGTTGGTTTTTTTCCACAACCCCCTCCTCATGCCGATTATGGATAAAGAAAGTAGAGATAGAAGATAATTTTCCCGTCTAGAGAATATATGTCAGACCCCACATACCGGTTTGGCCCGTCATGAAGATCAAGATCGAAGGCAATCTCCCTGCCTATAGTATAAGTTGATCCCCCACTCTGATCGAGATATTTATGAAAATCAAGAAAGTAGAGAAAAAATCGAAGAAAGTTTCCCCGTGTAAAGTCCCCCCCC